>JAJMGF010000032.1:0-166037 GCA_030568495.1 Suhomyces chickasaworum
GTTATCACTTTTGGTTTTGATCCAAACAACCCCGGTTCGAATCCGGGTACGACCTATTTTTTCGCAACAATCCATATTTTTATACCAGCTCTAATAACTGAAATATCCCCAACCAAGAACTAGCAAGTAACTACAAAATCTACCCAGATGCTGCTATTCCCATATATCATTCCTTCGTTGTGTTTGTTTTTTTCTTTTTGAATCTCTTTTTTTGGCCCAATTTTGCCGTTTTATCGTGGCCCAGTGGCCACAATCGCACTCTTAAAACCGCCCTTAACTCGTCGACACCGAGTTCGATTCCTTTAACACACCAATTTTAATCCCCTGCTTACGTAAGTGCAATGCCATCAAAAATTTTTTCATAAAGGGCCTATACAAACTACATCCACAAACCACCATGTCTGCAGTTATTGGTATTACATTTGGTAACACTACCTCCTCCATCGCCGTTGCCACCCAGGATGGAAAAGTTGACGTCATTGCCAACCCAGATGGTGACCGTTTCATTCCATCTGCCTTATCCTACGTAGGTAATGATGAATATCATGGTGTCCAAGCTGAACATCAATTGATCAGAAATGCCCCAAACACCGTCATCAACTTTAGGGACTTCGTTGGAAAGAATTTCGACGATGTTAACACCAAAGAATCTTACCAAGTTGGTGCTCCAGCCATCAAGAGTGATGATGGAGGTATTGCTTATGAACTCACCATCAATGGTAAGCAAGAAACCGTCAGTGTTGATGAAATCACCAAGAGACATTTCAAACAACTTAAGGATGCTGCTGAAGATTACATCGGTAAGGAAATCGAAGGTGTTGTCATTACCGTGCCCACCGATTTCACTGCTCATCAAAAAGAACAATTGACTAAGATCTCCAACGATGCCGGCTTGAAGGTGTTGCAATTGATCAACGAGCCATCTGCCGCTTTATTGGCTCACTTGTCCAACGAAGAGGACAAGTTGTTGCAAGACAAGATCTACGTTGTTGCTGACTTTGGTGGTATCAGATCTGATGCTGCTGTTATCTCTGTTAGAGGAGGTGTATTGACCATCTTGGCCACTGCCCACGAGCATGGCTTAGGAGGTGAACAGCTTGACAATGCCTTGGGTGAGTTCTTTGCCAAGGAGTTCGAAAAGAAGTACAAGGCCAACCCAAGATCCAATGCTAGATCCATTGCTAAGTTGAAGGCTGAATCAGTGGTTGTTAAGAAGACCTTGTCTAATGTTCAAACTTCCACTTGCTCCATTGAGTCTTTGGCTGAAGGTTTCGACTTCCATACCTCTATCAACAGATTGAGATACGAATTGACCGCCAGACAAGCATTGTCCGACATGACTGCCTTCGTGGAGAAGGTTGTTTCTAAAGCCGGCTTGGAAAACTTGGACATCGATGAAGTATTGTTGGTCGGTGGTTCTTCCCACACCCCAAAGTTGGCCTCCAATGTTTCCTTCATATTCCCAGAATCCACCTTGGTTGTTTCTCCATCTTTGGATAGTAAGGCCTTGAACCCATCTGAATTGGTTGCTCGTGGTGCTGCTTTACAAGCCTCTTTGATCGAATCTTTCGACAAGGAAGAGATCAAGGAATCATTACAACCAATTGTGGTTAACACCCAACACTTGGTCAAGCCAATTGGTATCAAGACTGCTGACGGTAAGTTCCAACCACTTTTGGTTGCTGAGACTGCTTATCCTATCAAGAAGTCTCTTGAAGTCACCAATGGTGAATCTTCCACTGTTGCTGTTGAATTATATGAAGGTAAGAGAACTATCAAGGAAACAGTGATTGAAGCAGAAAATGATCCAGAAGACTCTGAAGATGACTATTCTGACGAAGAACCAGAAATCAAGAAAGAAGTTGTGTATGAGGCTGGCCAATTATTGGCTGAATTGACTTTGAAAGACTTGAAACCAAACTCCAAGTTGGAAGTCATTGTTAACGTTACCCAAGATGGTACTTTGCATCTTTCTGGAAGAGAGTTGAAGCAAGGCTCTGTTGCTGTCAAGGGTGAAATTACTTCTGCTTAATTATAGAATAGAATAAGTTATTGACAAGTGTAAATTAGTTATTTGACTATATCAAGTATCTGATACTGTAATGTAAGATCACATAGTTGGCCAAAATGTAATTAATACAGTTAGTATTAACTCAACTAAAGACCAACACTGCAAATTACCAACACTGCAAAACTAGCTCCTAGTTACTTTCACTATTTAATCTATTTATACTGGTCTATCATGAAATGTTTAAGAAGTGAGTTCAATCTTCAGTCTCTTATCCTACCATCCAGTTGCCCAAATGGTCAGATATACAGAAACTAAAATAGGTAAGAACCACGAAAATTAACCAACAAATCCTAGAAACAACCAGAAGATTTTTCATTCTTTTTCTTCTTTTCTTCTTTTCTTCTTTTCTTCATTTCTTCTTTTTCTGTGTTCCAATATGGTCTTATTATGACTAGCCTTTATCTCTTAGTGGATCCAGATCCCATTCCATAGTGAGTGCGCGCTCATACAGTGGAATCCTTGCCGCACGACTCGTACCCCGGTCGTACCAGCCCCATCACCGCGGCGTAAACTCCAACACTTAGTATTGTTATTGATCAGTTCCTTCATCAACTGATCTATCCATCATGGGCAAAAAGAAACCAGAAATGGCACAAGTCTACAGCAATTCCAATAATGAGTTTGTCTTCGGAGAAAATGGAGGTAAAGGTAAACACTTGTCGTCATTCTTAAAGAACCTCTCACTTACTGGATCCTCCACATCGAAATCATCAAGCAATCATACCAAATCAGAGAATTATCAAGAAGCAAATAGTAACATTTATGGTAGTTTGGCGTGGGGAACGCCTTCATCCACGGGATTACCCAAAGGAACCAGTAATAGCGGGTCTATTATAGCGACCAACTTAAAGAGAACTCCTACTCAGCGCCTGGTGTCTTTGGGAACTCCTGGTGTTCACAGGACACCTTCTGGCTTAGATTACAGCGGAAAACTGCATCTGGGGTTCTCGGGAGGACGCCGTTCACAATCAAACCTGAGGTATGCCGATTTAGATGATGATTGGGATGCTGGACTTGACGAGGTGGCAGTTCCCCAGCACTACGAAAACAGAAATTTATCCAAAGTCACTAATGGAGATTCCAAATCTACCAATTCATCACGATCCTCAATAAATCTTATGCCAAGTCCAGTGTTGGACTCATTATATCCTGATCTTACCATTCCGAGTGTAACTTCATCAACTTCTAATTTGGGCTCACCCAACAAAGAGTCGTTAGATGACGAAGATTATCAAGCAAAGTTGGAGATAAATCGTTTGAACCAGTTGAATTCCAAATATGCCAAGTTCCAAAGAGTTCTCACTACAGATTTAAATATAAACCTTCAAGATTTACGGAAATTGGCCTGGAATGGAATTCCTCCAGAATTAAGAGCTTTGACATGGCAAATTCTTCTTGGATATCTTCCGACAAACAAAACCAGACAAAGTTCCACACTTAAAAGAAAGCGTCAGGAATACACTGATGGTATAGATGCAATCACTAACATCGATTTCTACAATGATGCTCCTTCAAACAGTTCTAGTGCTTCCATCGGAAATACTCGTGAAAAACAATTATATCATCAGATTAATATCGATGTTAAGCGGACTCATCCCACTATAAAATTATACTCCTACACAGAGACGCAACAATCGTTGCGGAAGATTTTATTTTTATGGGCAATTAGGCATCCAGCCAGTGGTTACGTCCAAGGAATCAACGATTTATGTACTCCATTTTATCAGATCTTCTTGGGCCATTACCTTTGGCAACTTCAAAGAAAAGTAGCACATGAAGGAGATGAAGAACTATTCATTCAAGGTTACACTAGCGAAGAAGATGAAATTGAAAAGGCACTTCTAGCAGACCCCCAATTATCAGAATATTCTTGGGAAACTTTCGATCCTAAAAATCTTTCTCCAAGAGTCCGCTCAATCATAGAAGCGGATACGTATTGGTGCTTATCCAGATTACTTGAGAATATCACAGACAACTATATTCACGAACAGCCAGGAATTCTTCGACAGGTGGGAGATTTACGCAACCTTATCACTCGGATCGATATGGAACTCCTTAGTCACTTTGACCATGAAGGTATCGAATTCATTCAATTCGCATTCCGTTGGATGAACTGTTTGCTCATGAGAGAAGTGTCAATTTCGTTGATCATACGGATGTGGGATACTTATCTTCTGGAAAGTCCACTTGGGTTTAATAATTTCCATGTTTACGTTTGTGCGGCGTTCTTGATTAAATTCAGTCCTGAACTTCGCAAAATGGATTTCCAAGAAATCATTTTATTCCTTCAAAACCCCCCCACACAGTCATGGACAGAGAAGGACGTGGAGTTGATGTTGAGTGAGGCGTTTATATGGCAAAGTCTTTACAAGAACGCATCGGCCCACTTACGAAACCAATAAATTGATACATTAATCAATTAATTTAGGTTAATTCCTACGGGGGTGATCGAAGTTCTTAAGGAAACTCGACTCTGAAACCAGCGACTCATTACAATATTGGAAGTGTATTGGAAATATATACTAACCAATATTACACGGAAAAAAAAAACCATTATCACACGGTTATTTAGCACATCAAGAATGGTATACATTTACAAGCTAATATAGCATAATTTTTGAGGCTTCATTTTGAAGGATTGAGGTAACAGTTAACAAAACACAATCTCTTATGGTCTTGCCTGGTCATAATACTTAACATGAAATACTCTTACAATATTTCCTTCTATAAATGTCATATATAGCCATGTAAATTATACCGTCCTTATCCATTTCTACTTGCTGTATATGATTATGCCGCACCATCCTAATGTCGCCCTAAATAATGTCGTCACCATGTAATGTCGCTCTTAAAGATCACATTCCTTCACACGTGGACAGCATCTCCTCAACTCTCAATTCATCATTCTCATTCTCTTCTCATCCCCCGAGTTAACTCATTAATGATTTGACTCGACCCACACGTGATCTAATCTATTAAGCAGGATTAATCATTTAAATTGACTTCAAAACTTCATCTTAGGACACTATATAAGTCTCATTGAATTTCCCATCAATTCATCACTATTTACCATTTCAATACTGAGGTGAATTACTGTCAACCCCTTCCTGAAAACATTAACAAACTTTCCATCTTTTCATCTTTTCTTATCGGAAGTCTTCTTTACTCTGATTTAATTGGAATTCATTATTAGTTGAATTTCACTTATTGACACCGACCATTGGATATTAAGCCAATAAACTTGCATTTTGCTTTTGAAATCATTTGATATAAACCATTATCTGAGTTTCTTCATTAATTCTGGATTTATTAACATTCAATAAACCCAATTACTCAAACCATACAAATACTCAAACCATACAAATACTCAAACCATTCAAGTTATTTAACATCCAAGTTATCTAACATCCAAGGTATCAATATCAATATTTTAATTTCATCATATTGATTAAGATTTCATTTTAAACGTTTAAAACTTTAACACATTAATTAACCCAAAGTTCTGTTTCTTGAAATGTCCACTAAACCAGCTGGAAGAACCATTCTTGCCTCAACCATTGCAAAGCCTTACATTGAGGAGATAACTTCTCAAGTGAAAAACTTTGAAAAGAAGCCCAAGCTTGTTGGATTCTTAGCCAATGACGATCCTGCTGCCTTGATGTATGCTAATTGGACTGGAAAGACTTGTGAAGGATTAGGATTCGAATATGAGCTCATTCAATCGGATAAGAACGATTTGGAGAGCAAACTTATCCAGGCCAACAACGATGATAACGTCAATGGTATCATGGTGTATTTCCCAGTTTTTGGAGACAACCAAGATCAATACTTACAACAATTAATTTCCACCGAAAAGGACGTGGAAGGATTGAACTTCTTATATTATCACAACTTATACCATAACGTGCGGTTCTTGGACCCTCCTCATAACGAGCAAAAGTCAATCTTACCATGTACTCCCTTGGCAATGGTCAAGATCTTGGAATACTTAGGAGTGTATAATAAGCACTTACATTATGGGAATCGTTTATACGGAAAAAAAGTATTGGTTGTGAATAGATCCGAGATCGTGGGAAGACCATTGGCTGCGTTATTGGCTAATGACGGTGCCACGGTGTATTCTTTGGATATCAATAATATCCAGCAATTTACTCGTGGAGATGACTTACTGGCTCAACGTCACAAGGTAATCGAATTGGATCCTAAAACAAACACCGTGGAATCCATTGCTCCAATATGTGATGTGATTATTACCGGTGTTCCATCGGATAACTACAAGTTCCCCACCGAATGTGTCACCAATGGTACAGTAGTGATTAACTTCTCCAGTGCCAAAAACTTCAATGACGATATCAAGGCCAAGGCCGGGTTATACGTTCCTTCCATCGGAAAAGTCACCATCTCCATGTTGTTAAGAAACCTTGTTCGTCTTATTGATAACAAAAATATCAGAAACAAGAAGCACTCTACTGTACAACCATAAGTACTTTGATAGTGGAGATTTCATCTGAAAAAAAGATCAAAATAATCAAAATAATTTGCTATTTGCTAACTGACTAACGATATATTAAATACAGCTTTGATGTCATGTATCGTATGATTGTAACCTCGAATTGCTTATGGCACTAGTTTCATACTTCATAGATTTGGACCAACAAAATTGGCACCATAGAGACCAGGAGGGGAAACATGGGGGAGTTCCACTTGTATGCAGTACAGAAAGCGAGTCAAAATTTTCCTTGTTTCTCATGACTCCTTCCCCCCCTCTCTCTACTCACAACTGAACAACCATTTACACCTGATTAACTTCAAACGAGCCACTTGTCAAAACTATCACCACTTGGCTACTAACTTAGGATTCTTCCCTGTTTCCACAATTACTCGGCGGTTCAAAGTGCAACTTGAACAAACCACTCCAATCAAAGTTGCCTGGTTTATAGTTTAAGAATCCACGTCAGTTACCGCTACTCCATTTGGTTGATCTATTCCGTTTACAAAAGATACAATGAATAATGACCAACGTTCAGGGAAGAAGAGGCTAGTCCAGATCGATGCTTTGGCCATCACTGAATCACTCGGATTTCAAACGTTTAGAAGAAGTTCTCGTAAGCCTTGGAGTAAAGAAGAAGATGATGCTATCACAAAGGCCATGTATGAGAGATATGGCAATGAGCTCGATACTTTGGACCCAGAAACCGTTAAATGGGATCTCATATCCAAGATCATCTCTCCTCAAGGTACGAGAAAGCCTAAGGATTGTAAGAAACGGTGGACCAACTCATTGAACCCGAGTTTGAAAAAAGGAAAATGGTCTGCAGAAGAAGATCAGAAGCTTATTGAAGCATTCAATGCTTACGGAGCATCTTGGCAACGAGTTGCTGCTGAGATCGATGGTAGAACCGATGATCAATGTGCTAAAAGATACTTGGAAGTATTGGATCCAGGAACAAGAGATCGGTTGAAGCCATGGAATCGAGATGAGGATCTTTTATTGATACAAGAGGTGAGAAAACATGGAACCAAATGGAGAACAATCGCCAATACGTTAAGTGGAAGACCTTCTCTAACTTGTCGTAACCGATGGAGGAGACTAGTTACAGATGTGGCTAGAGGAAAAGCTGACGATATCATCAAACAAGAGGTAGAATTGGTCACAAAAGTAAAGGAAGAGCACTCAGAAAATGGTATGGAATCAACCAACACTAACCACGATCATAGACAATCCAGTATTTATTCAACGTCCTCAAATACAAACAATTCACATCAAGGAAAAGCTAACATGGATCCACCCAGACTGTCTAACAGTACCATCGAGTGGAAGTATACATTGAGTGATAATGGTGATGTGGAATTACCCCATCATGCTTTATTCGATGAAAATGGAGGTGTCATTAAGAACCAAGAATTGGTACATGCCTTGATTCTGTATGCTCTGCAACATAATCTTGAAATCACAGTTCACCAGCATGTTCATCATCATTATTCTCCACCAAATAATTCGCAAAATAATTATGTTTCTAGTGGGAATTCTCCTTATGACACTTTAGGTCAAATTCAGGGTAGAGAAGAAAACAACTTGAGTACAACTAGCTCTGTGACTGGGCCTAGTCCATCAGAAGATGGTAGCACTGGTAGAAGTCATTCAGCTTATTATCTTGAACCAGAAACTCAATTGACTAGATTTCAACATTTCAATTACTTACCACCTTTAACAGAAGTTCCCAAATTGAATTCATCAAGCTCGCCCCCTGCTGGACCTACTCATCATCATCATCATCACCATCATCATCACCATCATTCAAAAAAGGTAAGAAATGGTAAGACTTCGAATAGTTTACAGGATAAAGAGAATAGCAATGTGAATGTAAATGGTGTCAGGACGTCAGAATTCGCAAGAATGCTAAATCAAGTCAATAATAAAGTAGCAGACGTGGAAAAGTCTATCGAACCTGCTAATCCTTTGACTCCGTTGACACAGGCTGTTGAGATGGTCACTGCATCCGAAGCTGGTGGAAGAAAGAGAGTACAAAATGACTTCAATGAAACCAACAAGCGAACCAAAATGGATGATGGAAGTGATGAAGAAGAAGGGTTGGACTTTTGGGAGACCATGAGAAACCTCACCGACGTTCCCCAAGTGAAGAACAACCAATTATATTATGCATCAAGTAACGGAAATGGCCTTCAAAACCATCCACCACCACAACAACCATCATCACGACAACAACAGGAACAGCAACAGCAATTACAACAACATTTACAGCAGCAACAACAACAGCAGCAACAACAACAGCAACAACAGCAACCACCACCACCACCACCACCACCACAACAGCAGCAGCATCAACAACAGCATCAACAAATGAACGCACTGCAAGTACAACAGGCTAACCTTCAATCTTTGAAAGGAAAGCCTGTATCACAGCATCACCCATTGCATTACTTTGGAGCAGGGAGCACACCTCAACCACCAGATCATACTGGTTTACAGGGTCAACAGAGCATGGATGAAGAAATTGACGAGGAAGCCCTCAATTCTTACGGTGTATTTTATAATGTCTACACTCGTCAAGGATCCGTTCTACCTGATGGAAACCAACAATCGCAAACACAACCGGCCTCTGGTTCTATCTACGATGCATGGGGTGGTGGATTTGGTATAATTCCTTTCAACCCTTCATAGATAGAAGTTAAATTTTGTTAAATTGTGTTATAAACATTTAATTGGTGTTTTTAGAATAAATTAGGGTAAACAAATGGTAGAAGATTTTGATATGGTACTTCAAAATGGGATAATGTTCCAAATCCCTTATAATATATTCTTCTTGGTGCTTCATTAAGTGAAGTATTCTCATTAAGTTGAAGTATTCTCATTAAGTTGAAGTTTTCTCATTACTCGTATTTTATCGACTTCATAACATAAATATTCACTACGTTAATAACGTTAACTATTATTGGAGATGGGAGAAATTAAATACGAGCTATTCAAGTAATTCGGATAAATAATGTAAAGTTCCATCAAGCACATAAAAAGAGACTTAAGAGATATTAGTTAATTTAAATGTCAATTGGCTACTTTTACAGTTTGTAACTACTTTATTCATAATCAAATGATCACCTCTCATTGGACAATAAAACAAATCAGAAATTCCCAGCTAAATACGAATGCGGTGAAAAAGCCACAATTCGTTCCATTTCGGTATGGTGGTAGCTAATCGGTGGGTTAGTATCATTCTTGAATGTTGCCAAATTGGTAAGTGCACGAAGTAACTATTGATCTAGTTAATGGCTGCACACCAACTAGATATCACCAATGACTCAAGTATCACCATCTACCAAGAAAGTCGATGACTTTTTGTCAAGCTTATCGCAACTTTCCCAAGATCGGTTGAAAGAAGACCAACAACGTCAAAGAGATTTGCAAAGAAACATCGATGAATTGAGACTGAGACTGAACAGTTCGTCACCTGTAAAGTCAACAAGGGAACTGGCCTCGTTTGGTGGCAGCACCTCCTCCATTTATAGCGACAGGATTCCCCTGTTGCAATTCAACCGCAGCTTCAAAAGGGATGAATCGGAATCAGCACCTCCTTTACCAAGAAGACGGGACCAAGATGAAGCTCCTCCGCTTCCCCGTAGAAGAAATGAAGAAGAAGAAGCCCCACCATTACCTCAAAGACGATACAAAGATGAAAGTGACGGTTTCTGGGGCCAACAGGCTGCTCAAAAGAAAGCACCTCCTCCTAAACCTCGTAAAAGTCAAGGGTATATCGAAGGGTTCCAGTCTCAAGATCAGCAAGAAATAACGAACAAGATAATGGATTTTTCAATCGAGTTGATGAATCCCGTTTCAAATAACAGTGCCAGCTTTGGCTCGAAAAACGAGCCCCAAGTGTCAAGGACGAAAACTGCTTCACATCCAGTGGAGGTGGGTGGTACTACCAACTCAAAGTATAGAAGTTTCTCAGAAATGGAAAACGAAATAAGAAGTGGTGTACCAATGACTTTTGATAAGCGCCTTGAAGTGAAGGATAATTTTTCTTTGAAAGAGAAAAACAGTCATAACTATAGTGATTTCGATTCAGAAGTACCACATTCCAATGATCTTCCTTACAACAAGAGTGAGCAAGAAATATTAAACAAAAGGTCAGAGAATCAGGAAAAGTCAGAAAAGCTGGAAAAACCGGAAAAGCCAGAAAAGCCGGAAAAGCCAGAATTACCCTCGAAGCAAGGAAAACCTACCAAACCTAACAAATTAGAAAATCCAATAATCAAGAAGAGTTCTGCATGGACTCCACCAAATTCCTCTAAAACTTCACAAATATCTGGACCTCAGCCACTATTTCCTCAAAGAGTATATTATTCTTCAAGTAGCATTCAAAAAGGAGATAACAAGGCAGCAAATGATTTAAGTGAAGCAAATGAAGGACAAGAGCAACATTCAACAAACAGGCCTGAAAAGCCATTGAAACCTGGTAAAGGAGAATGGCTCAGCTCTTTATCCTCCAATACTGCCACAACATTTCACACACAGTCTCAATCTTCTTCAAATGATATCTCCAAACCTAAATCAGATTGGCTCTCGTCTACAATGACCAATAAAGTGACAACTTCCACTAACCAAGACAAAAGCAAGACCCCACCTATCACCAAACCAAAAGGAGATTGGCTTTCTTCATCTCTTAGTAATTCCAAAACTAAACTGACTCTGCAAGAGTCATCACCTGTTTCATATTCTCGAGGACCAGGAAAAACAACTGACTGGATGTCATCGCTTTCCAATTCTAAATCAACATTAAGACAATCACCTTCTACTAATCATCTATCTCCCGGGTGGTCGTCACTGCATGTATCACCTCATTCTCCGTCTTCAGGTTATAAGTCTGATTTATCCACCTCACCACTGTATTCAGCAGGCAAGAAACCAACCAGTTGGATCGATAGTGCAATCAAGAAGAGTGATTCTCATAAATTCATAGAAAATCCATCCAAACCATCGTTTCAAATTGTTAAGAAAGATTCACAAATCGTGATACCTGAAGAAGAAGAGTCAAAACCTGAGCTTTTAAGTAGATTTGAGCGTTTGAAGAAACCAAGTGGAAGTCCAATTAAATCTGGTATTGAACCAGCTCATAAGAAAAAGGAGCCAGAAAGTGTACCAGAGTACTTGGCTCAATTAGAGAAAGTGAAAAAGAAAACGTCTGCACCAGCAAAGCCCGCAAAGAAACCATTTCAATCCACTAATGAAGATGATGAACTTTTGAGATCAACTATGTCAAAGTTACATTCTGGAGAGTCGCATATTGATAAGCCAGCAAAGCCTCCAATTGAAAAATATACCCAGAAAGAGGAGGAATTGCTCAAATCGACTATGTCTAGACTCGGTGTTGGCAAAAAAGCTCCACCAAAACCTGAAAAACCATCAATTGAGAAATATACTAAACAAGAACAAGAACTTCTTCAATCAACCATGGCAAGACTTTCACCCAAGAAGAATACTCAAGAATTACACAAACCAGTATCAAGATACGAGGAGAAAGATAGTGAAGTATTAAGAAGTCAAATGAAAAAATTGGGATCTAAATCAGTCAATTTTCATCAACTTGAGAAACCAAGTGAGACTATTGAGGGATTATCTGGTCTCAAAAATCTCAAGCCTTTGACAAAGAAGAATATTAATGACGATACTACTGGATATGAAAATCCAACCAAACCAACCAAACCAATGAAACCGGCCAAACCTACAGTTCCTTCAGTTCCTAAGAAATCCCAAACAATTCCCGAAAGTATTGACCAAAATCAAAGTAAACAGAAGTCTGTGGTTGAAACAAATGAGAAAAATGCATCCCAAACAGATTTATCTTCCATCAAGCCATCGTTTCAAGCACAACTCTCATCGATACTTCGGTCAAGCACCCTTCCAGAGCCTTCTAAAAATACCCTTGGCTCTGGTGGAATTAATCGAAGCAATACTGATCCTCTTTCAGTTGCGAAACCTCCAAATGCTCCAAGAAAAGACACCACTTCTAGTGGAAAACTTTCTCATATGACAAAAACTAGGTCCAAGGGACCAAAAAGGAGACTTCCAAAGAACATGCAAGGAGCTAATGATTCAGCCAAGTCGATTCAACCAGCTATTGTCGAAAAGAACGAACCAAATAGAGTAAGCGATGGTGAAGTTGACACCTCCGCGGATTCAATTTCCGATTACAAAAACAAGAAGGTTCCTCCTGCCATCAACAAGCTTAGCAAGCCTCAAAAACTTCCTAATCTTGGCCCCAGTCGTCAATTCAGTGGAGAACTATTTCTTTAGCTTGGAAGGCATATCGCGTCCTGCATATAGAGGGCATCTCTACTATAGTAATTTTCATAATTCTCTAGTGGTACATCAACAACATGGCCACTGTTATACCACCCCCATCGAAAAAGCAAAAGAGGGAAGCCCAGCAGGTCCGGGAAGTGGACCTTGTTCCAACAGACTTACCCAATGTTCTCATCAAATTCCAAGCTTCTGACACAGGAGAATCCATCGGAGGATCAATGAGAGTTCCTGGAGGCATCAGTGAAAAGCAGCTTGAAGAATTACTTAATCAAGTAACGGGCGAGTCAGATGAACCAGTCCCTTATACTTTTGCCTTATTGGACCAGAGAGATGGCGAACAAGGTAAGTTGGTGGACATCAAAGAAAACTTATGGGCATCGGTGTTGAAACCAGGAATTAAGACCACCGAAGATTTTATGACCTTGGTATACACTCCTCGTGCTGTATTCAAGGTCAAGGCGGTTACTCGGTCCAGTGCTGCCATTGCAGGCCACGGATCCACCATCTTGTGTTGTCTGTTTGCTCCCAATGATCTGGGACGGATGTGTACTGGAGCTGGTGATTCCACTGCTCGTATCTGGGATTGTGAAACTCAAACTCCAATGCATACTTTGTCTGGTCATACCAACTGGGTGTTATGTGTGGCATACTCTCCTTGTGGAACCATGATTGCCACCGGTTCCATGGATAATACTGTCAGATTATGGGATGCAGCTCTGGGTAAATCATTGGGAGCACCTTTGACTGGTCACACCAAATGGGTTTCTTCATTAACTTGGGAACCATTGCATTTGGTTAAAGTTGGTGATAGTCCAAGATTAGCGCTGGCTTCTAAGGATGGTACCGTTCGTGTTTGGGATACTACTTCTCGTGTATGTTTGTTCACCATGGGTGGTCACACCAATTCTGTTTCCTGTGTCAAATGGTCTGGCTCCAATATTATCTACAGTGGTTCTCACGATAAGACCATCAAGGCTTGGGATATCACTGCTGGAGGAAAATGTATCCAGACATTAAAAAGCCATGCCCATTGGGTCAACCACTTGACCATTTCCACAGACTACGTGTTACGTAGAGGAGGATTCGATCATACCTCTTCACGGATCAGCAAACAAACCCCTGAAGAATTAAGAGCAGCAGCCCAAAAGAATTATGACCGAGTAGCTAGAATCAATGGTGTGGTTAGTGAACGTCTTATCACTGCCAGTGACGATTTCACCATGTACTTGTGGGAACCATTAAAGAGTTCCAAGCCGATTTGTCGGATGACAGGCCACCAGAAATTGGTGAATCATGTCTCGTTCTCTCCTGATGGTCGGTATGTGGTTCTGAGTTCATTCGATAACTCCGTTAAAGTATGGGACGGTTTACGTGGTACCTTCATCGGTACTCTTCGTGGCCACGTTGCACCAGTTTATCAGACCGCATGGTCTGCTGACAGCAGGTTATTGGTCAGTTGTTCCAAGGACACTACGTTGAAGATTTGGGATATTCGTACCCGTAAATTAAGTGTGGACTTACCAGGTCATGCTGATGAAGTATATGCTGTGGACTGGAGTTTGGATGGCCGTCGTGTTGTCAGTGGAGGTAAGGATAAGATGGTTCGTATTTGGAGTCACTAAGTACCAAAACATTGATAACTATTCGATTCCTCAAGGTGGTGTTCATTTATAGGTCATTGTCATTAACATAGACACAGAAAATTTCAGGATTTCAGGTTTTAATACATATTATAGATTTTGTGACCATATACCACGCCTAGTAATTGATCCAGGTTCGTAATTAAAGCTGCTCCGTAATTAAAGTTGATCGAGTTAAGAACGTTGGTGAGAATTGAGGTATACCCCAGAACATAATTAGGTGCATGTATGAAAATTATGTCAAAAATAAAAATAAGAAACCGAGGTAAAACTCCAATTTTCACACCAACCCTGTAACTGGTTAATAATTGGCCAAGCTATTAAGCTTAGCTTCCCCCCAAAGATATGACATTTATCCTTTATAGGATCTATCAGGCCAGATTATATGCAGTATATTTAGTTCGGTTATATACAGGATGTAGTTCGATTACATGCAGGATGGTCCACTTATATACAGTACATATACTGATAAGGATGACCAAGAGAACACCAACCAAGCCCATCAAAGTATTATGAATCGAAATTAAACTATGAAACTTTCCGGCTCCCCCACCCAGTCCCCCACCACCCCTAAGCTTTTGGTAATTTTGGTAACTTTGGTAGCTTTGGTGGTCTGGAGGTCTTTGGCCTTTGGTGATTTGGTCTTTGGTGGTTGGTGATTAATTGAGGATCACACGACTCCCGACTCCTCCCGGTCACCGCCACTTCTGCTCACGTGCCTCCGTGACCGATCAAATATACAAAAGAGCCGTTCATCCCAGTTTCCATTCCTACCAATTGTCATGGCTATCGTCAAGCGTGGAGGACGTACTAAAGCTAAACAGCAAGCGCCACCCACGAAGAGTGGGGGCATCAAAAAAGCCGAGTTCGATGTGCTCAAAAAGAAAGAAGTGGGTGTATCTGATTTGACTCTCTTGTCCAAGATCTCCGATGAAGCTATCAATGAAAACTTACATAAACGGTTTATGAATAATACCATTTATACTTATATTGGACATGTGTTGATTTCGGTTAATCCGTTCCAAGATTTGGGCATTTATACTGCCGAACATCTCAATAAGTATAAAGGTAGAAATAGATTGGAAGTTCCACCTCATGTATTCGCTATTGCCGAATCAATGTACTATAATCTTAAATCTTATGGTGATAATCAATGTGTGATTATTTCCGGAGAATCTGGTGCTGGTAAAACCGAAGCAGCTAAACAAATCATGCAATATATCGCCAATGTCTCGGTAGATTCAGGTGATAGTGGTATCAGTAAAATTAAAGATATGGTGCTTGCAACCAATCCTCTTTTGGAGTCATTTGGATGTGCCAAAACCTTGAGAAACAACAACTCTTCTCGTCATGGAAAATATCTCGAAATCGAATTCGATCCTTCCACTTATGTACCTATCGCAGCTCATATCACCAATTACTTGTTGGAGAAACAACGTGTGGTATCTCAAATCACCAACGAACGTAACTTTCATATTTTCTACCAATTCACCAAGCACTGTCCTCCCCAATATCAACAAATGTATGGAATTCAGGGACCCGAAACTTACATTTATACTTCCGCAGCAAAATGTATCAATGTTGATGGTGTTGATGACAACAAGGATTTCCAAGATACTTTGAATGCCATGAAAATCATCGGTTTATCCCAAGATGAACAAGATAATATTTTTAGAATGTTAGCCACTATCTTATGGGTTGGTAATATTTCGTTTGTGGAAGATGAATCTGGAAATGCCCAAATAAGAGATGAAAGTGTAACAAAGTTTGTTGCTTATCTTTTAGATGTCAATGATGAAATTTTGATCAAATCTATGGTAGAAAGAGTTATGCAAACTTCTCATGGTATGAGAAGAGGTTCTACATATCATGTTCCACTTAACATTGTTCAAGCTACCTCAGTACGTGATGCATTGGCCAAAGGTGTTTATAATAACTTGTTTGATTGGATTGTTGCCAGAGTTAACTTGTCACTTGAAGGTAAGAAATCTGCAAGCAAATCCATTGGTATTTTGGATATTTATGGGTTCGAAATTTTCGAACATAATTCTTTTGAACAAATTTGTATCAACTATGTTAATGAAAAGTTGCAACAAATTTTCATTCAATTGACCCTTAAAGCCGAGCAAGATGAATATGTACAAGAACAAATTAAATGGACTCCTATTGATTACTTCAACAATAAGGTTGTTTGTGATTTAATTGAAGCTGTTAGACCTCAACCTGGACTTTTTGCTGCTTTGAATGACTCTATTAAGACTGCTCATGCTGATTCAGATGCCGCTGATCAAGTTTTTGCTCAAAGATTGAATATGGTTGGTGCTAACAACAAGTACTTTGAAGATCGTAGAGGTAAATTCATCATTAAGCATTATGCAGGTGACGTGGTTTATGAAGTTGAAGGAATGACTGACAAGAATAAGGATGCAATGTTGAAAGATTTGTTACAATTATTAAGCACATCATCAAATACCTTTGTTCATACATTGTTCCCATCCGAATTACTTGCTGCTATGGAAGACTCCAAGAAAAGACCAGAAACTTCCTCAGATAAAATTAAGAAATCTGCCAATTTACTTGTTGATACACTTTCGAAATGTCAACCTTCTTACATCAGAACAATCAAACCTAATCAAACCAAGAAACCTATGGATTATGATAATAGTCAAGTATTACATCAAGTCAAATATTTAGGTTTGAAAGAAAATGTCCGTATCAGAAGAGCAGGTTTCGCGTACAGAACCACTTTTGATAAGTTTGTGCAAAGATTCTTTTTGTTATCTCCAGCAACAGGGTATGCAGGTAATTACATTTGGTCTGGAGATGATTTAACTGCCGTGAAAGAAATTTTAAGATCTTGTTTTATTCCTGATACTGAATACCAATTAGGTACAACCAAGGTGTTCATTAAAAATCCAGAGACTTTATTCTCTTTAGAAGATATGAGAGACAAGTATTGGCACAATATGGCTGCTAGAATTCAAAGAGCCTGGAGAAGGTACCTTAAGAGAAAAGAAGATGCAGCCAAAGTAATTCAACGTGCTTGGAGGATGAAAACTCATGGAAATCAATTTGAACAACTTCGTGATGAAGGTACCAAATTGCTTCAAGGAAGAAAAGAACGTAGAAGATTATCAATGTTGGGATCAAGAGCATTCATGGGTGATTACCTTAACTGTAATGATACTTCAGGTTATGGTAGGTTTGCCGCAAATTCTGCTGGAGTGAAAGAACATGTGGTCTTCTCATGTAAGGGAGATATTTTATTGTCCAAATTTGGTAGATCTTCAAAGAGATTATCCAGGTATTTCATTTTGTCAAAGCATACTCTCTATGTCGTGGCAGGAGTATTGGTTGATAAGAGATTACAACTTCAAGCAGAATTTAAGATTCCTGTCAATTCAATCAATTATGTTGGTTTATCAAGTTATCAAGATGGTTGGGTTGCAGTTTCCCTCAGTTCACCAACCCCTACTACTCCTGATATATTTATAAATTTGGACCTTAAGACGGAATTTGTCACACATTTGAAAAAGTTGAGTCCTGGAATAACCATCAAAATTGGACCCACTATTGAATATCAAAAGAAGGCAGGGAAATTCCATAGTGTAAAAGTCTCTATTGGTGGATCAGAAGTTCCAGAATATGGAGATATTTACAAATCCGGTAAAGTGACAGTTCGTCAAGGATTACCACCAAATAGTCAGAATCCAAAGAGACCAAGAGGTAACTCCAGTAAAGTGGATTATAGCAAGTATTATAATAGAGGTTCTTCCATTAGAGCCAATACATCGAGCTACAATCATACCCCTTCTTCTCAACCTTCCTATCAGCAACATATTCAACCGGTGCAACCATCAATGCCATCTACACCTCAACAAAGAAAGGTTCCTCCACCAGCCCCAGTTTCTCCTACCAGCCCAACCAATGCTGGCTCCAATCAAGCAGTTCAAGCAGCTCAAGCAGCATTAAGGAAACCAGCACCTTCTGCTCCAGGTCAAAAATCGCCTATAGCACTGAAACCTTCTGCTCCTTCCAGGCCAGTCAAGAAAACTGCCCCAGCTCCTCCTGCTAAGAAGGCAGCCCCTCCTCCACCAGCAGCGTTATCTGCACCCAAGCCAAAGCATCCTACTTATAAGGCTATGTATGATTATGATGGGTCTGTTGCTGGCTCTATCCCACTTGTTAAGGATCAAATCTACTATGTTTCCAGTGTAAACGGAAAATGGGGATTGGTGAAGCTCTTGGACGAGTCTAGAGAAGGTTGGTCCCCAATTGATTATTTACAAGAAGTTAGTCCACCAGCCAATCTCAACAGCTCAAAAGTAGCCCCACCTCCACCACCGCCAGTGGCAGCTCAACCGAAGGTAGAGACTAGTTCGAATGGTAATGCAGCTGTTGGAGCCAGTTTAGGAAACGGGTTGGCTGATGCCTTGAGAGCAAAGAAAAGTGACGAACATGCGATGGCTGGATCATTGGCTGATGCTTTAAAGAAGAGACAAGGTGCTACGAGAGACGACAGTGACGAAGAGGAAGAAGAGGATGATGATGACTGGTGATTCAAGTGAGTCCACTAAGAGATTTTCAATAAGTGAGAAGTGTCATTCTCACGGAAGAGATCTTCAATAAGAGATCAATATCATGTTTCACTAGATCTCACGGAAGAGAGTTTCAATGTCATGCCTCACTAGTTCTCTAGGTCTTGTCCTCTGGTTCTCTGGTTCTTTGGTTCTTTGGTTCTTTGGTTCTTTGGTTCTTTGGTCTGGTCTCTTTGGTCTGATTCTCACTGGATCTCTGGGTCTGATTCAGTTCAACATCACCAAAATCCACTTTTTCTATAACAATTTTTTTGTTCCAGTTTTGATTAGTAGATATGAATAGAAATTTAGTAAAGTAATTTCAACGAACATTCTGTAGTGATTTTGCTAAACTTACTAGTTGTGGTTTGACTCTGGAGTTGCAATTCCGGTCACGTGGCACGCTAGTATAGTAGTTAGTCCAGTTCTTCCCTTTGACCATTAACTCCATCAAAACCATCAACCAATTTAAGCTGAAACCATCAGAACGTTCTAAGATGTCAAAGACACGATCTAGAAACAGCTTGTTGGCCTCCCACAACCGAACATCCCATTCAAATACCACCAAAGATGAACTCATGGCCATGAAATATATCATGGATAAGCCTGATCTAGCGCTTTACCCGTTAAACCGGAGTGATTTGGTTGGTGGGAGCGTTAATAAGGACAAGGAAAAGGACAATTCTAGTGATGGGAATAAAGACACTTCAATCGCCACAAATATCCATCATTCCACTATGGAAAGTACCTACCCGGACTTTAAGCCTTGGAAGGATCATACCCATTTACCAGAGGATAAGAAACAGAAGGAATTACTGCGATTGAGTAATACCAGTTATCTCAATAAGGGGTACTTTGAATCGCCCATCGTTTCTAATGAGTATTATTCTGCTCGGAATTTGATTCAGGCTACCATATTCTCCTCTACTGACAACTGCAATAATGTATTGAAGGAGCTTTCCCAACATTTGGCAAATGGGTATAGAACTAGAAACGAGGTGATAAACAAGATAAGGGCCAATTCTAACAATTTCAAAATCCCCCCTCGGGTAACATTGACGGTATCAAAGAAAGAATCCTGGTTGAAGGACTTGGCTAATCCCAAAATCCCATTACTGAAAATTTCAGAAAAGCTTCCTCATGGAATCAGAAACAAGATCTTGATTGAAAATGTTTGCTCCAAAAATATCCCCATGTCTCGTGCTATTTGGTTCACTAAATGTGTGTTGTATGGAGAGTTAATAACTCTTCGCAAAAAGCACCAAATTCGAGGTTCCAATATGAATTCAGATGACTTTGAAATTCATTGGCTTAAAGAATGGACCCAACAAGTATCAGATTATATTCACAGGTTTTCTAAGGATATGGGTAATATATCCAATGCTGAAAAGAAGACAAGTTATATGAATAAATTATCATATCTCTTACAATATACCCAAACGTTATACATAGAATGTTTGTTGGACAAAACATTCTTTTTATCACTTGTTCTGAAGTTTTTAAAAGAGGGATTACCTTTACAATCCAAGCATGTTAATGAATTGATGACTTATTCTAGGGATGACAGTGGCAGTGAAGAAAATGAAACTGATGATAATGAAGCAAACGATGATCCTCTCTTCGAGAATAATCATAACTGGTCAAAAGAGATTGACATGAACTTTGGCCAGAGATTGATAAGTCTTACATTAATAAAGATTTTCTGGAATGATATTCTCAAGTATGACTACTTGTGCAAAGAAATTAGTGAATATCTATTACTTAATCATTACTTCATCACCAAATTACTCTCGCCAAATCCCAAAAGCAATATTAAACCCATCTCTGATACTTTGTCAACAAAGTTATTATCGTTGATTTCAGATCTTGTTGTCTATCTTTTCGAACACGACTCCAATGCTTTTATTATTCCTAATTACTGGGTGTTAATTCGTGGGTCTCTTTTGAAGATTTTGAAAGATACCAGACGTGGTCTTAGTGAAAGTGAAAATGAAGAGCTTGCTTCACAAGTTGAATTAATAAAGTATAGAAATGAAAGTCTCGTATTGAATATGAGACAAAATATCATCACCAATGATATTTCAAAATTTACTAGTCTAAATCAAGAACAAGCTTCTTTACAAGTGGATGATTCTGATCATACGTTTATTAACCGGTCTTCAAATGATGTTTTAAGAATTATTCAACAACTTGATAATTCTCGTCTAGGGGATTTGTCTCAAATGCTCAAACCAGATATTTCAAAGAATTCTATACAAAATACAAAGAAAACTCATCAGCATTTCAATAATATCAAATCATCCATGCCTTCGTGGAGAATTGGACTCAACATCATAATACATTGGTCAATTACATGCTACAGAAATCCAATCCATTCAAGTGAGAACATTTTGATCGCTTGCAATTTTCTTAAGAGACAAATGATGCAAAACTTAGTAAAAATTTCAAGATCTTCATTGAACATGAAAGTTGAATTTGAAAACGAAATATTCGAGATTATTTACCACATTGTGGAAACTACTCCTTCAAAAATCATTAGTCATAACCTTTACGTGTTAATCAATGAGTTATATCAATTGAAAATCATTACAATCTCATCCTATTTGAGAAAATTGATTGCTTCAGGTATATTTTATTTGAATCCAGAAGCGAATAATGACATTACAAAGCAACAGAATCAATTAATTCAAACCCATTTAAACATTCTACAAAATTTACCAGTTCTTAATAATCGACAGTGTGATAGTATCTTAAAGAAGTGGACACCAAATGGTTTCAATTTTCAAGAAAAATTCGAGTTAGGCAAACGTGTTTTAGAGAATGTAATCCTTCTGTTGTTTAAGACTGAAAAGTTCAATCAAGCAACCATGAGTGATGACGCTCGTCTTTGTGATTTGAAACATCTTAATGTGGGATTGAAATTCTTACTTGTCAATTGGGTAACGACAGAACTAAAGTCTTGTATTTTAAAATCACCAAAGTTAATTCATGTCACACCACAAACTATTGCCACCCTTTACAATTTCTATTCCATGTTCGACAACTTGACGGTATTTTTCAAAGTAATGGTCAAATTTGTGTTGAAGAATGAAGGAGGTATCATAATTTTTTATATGGATACACTATACCTCATATCTCGGTTAATAATGAAGCATTTCAAATTAATTAAGTTCATGGGTGGGGGATCTTCTACTGCTGTGAATGGAACTGAGCAGTCAAGTGGATATGAATTGTTTAAGCTTCTTATCTTGAACTACAAAGATCAAAGCACTCGAGAATTTGACTACTTTAAATTCCAGCAAGTTTGGAAGTTTATGGATAATGCCATAGAAAAACAATTCATAGAACCTGATGTACCAAAAGTTTTCCAAAAGAATTTGGATTTGGATCATGATCATCATACGGAATCTCCATTGAAAATAAACCATGAATTGAAACAAGAAACGAAGCCAAATGAATATGGATTTATTAATTTCCGGGAAGATTTGGATCTGTTAATTAGCTCAGACCCTCAATTTCTCAATGAAGTTGAAGTGACAGAAATGCTTGATGCTCTTGAGCTTAAACCGATAAGTGAAGATTTGCTGTTGGATTATTTAGACTCTGATAATATCAACTCTATCAGAGATGAAGAACTTGTTCAAGAATTGAGTCTTCTTAACCAGTTATTATCCTTCTACTTTACTAATTTGAAGCAATTAGATGAAGAGCGTGAGATTTTTGTTGTTAAATTGATCGTGAATATTCAAAAGAAAGTTTCTTTCAAACCTTCTTTATTTGTTAATCAAGTTAACAAATTCTTCCTTCTGATGCTTGAAAAAGATGTTGAGATGGATTCAATCAAGTGGCTTATAAAGAAACTTACCGTTTACGAAATTGCAAACTTAAAGCAATTCCTTGTTTTTTTCCAAGATAAACAGAAAGAACTGGAAAATAACGTTCACAGCAAAATGTGCAAGTTATATCATGGCTTATTACTCGATATTGATGACGATGGGCTAACAAATCCGTTGACTCTTTTACTTTGTCTTATCAGAGACAATTATAAGTTAAAGAATAACAATTTGTACACTGTGACTCTTTTAAAAGGATTAAGAATGAATTGTGATGATATTTTCTCTACATCACTCATGAAAGATTACACCAAACAAACCTTAACATTTTTAAATCATTGGGCAGTGACTGACACGAAAATGTTCATGGATGAGGTTATATTAAAACTTCCAGCTGATGACAGCGTTAAATTGCTCAATAACTTATTGAATTGGAAAGGTGACGACATGGTATCTACAATGAGTCATTTTGATAAGCTTGCAAATGAAGTGGATGAGTTCAACTTGCCACATATACAATTGCTTTTGCGTGTGATATGCTCCAAGGAGTTGTACAGTTTACCAAATGATGAAGCAAATGGTAAGTTGAAGAGTTTGATTGAATTGTTTATTGAAAGATTAAATTTTGAATTCACCAACTACAATTCTTATTTTGGTGAATTGTTTAATTACATGGTTTGGGATCACAAGATTTGCATCTTGAGGATTCTTGAGCTGAAAGTACTTTTGAATACTGAAATCAGCAAAGGAAATAAACCCATGGTGAGACTTTCTGTTGAAGGTAAAGATATGGATTTATTACCAGTATTGAACGATTATTTCAAAAAGTTTTCCACCTCCTCTACCAAAGTTGTTGAAACAAGTGCCAAACTTTTCGAAAATCTCCAAACTTATCTCAAGAACTTTGTGGAATTAACAAGACTTGAAGATTTTAAGGTGAACATTGCTGAAGAAACTCACCAAGATACTAATATGATGGCGAATTCTGTGTCCATTCTTTTAAGAATACTAATTATTCATAAATCAACTTTAACCAAAAGAATCATCAGCCACGATGGTGAGAGATTCACGTTTATCCGCAATTTGATTGATCTTTTCAAGTCCCCATTTCTTGAGCATGGAATGGAAAAGCTTCGTATTTTATTGTACGATTTATTATTATTGTTCAAAGCTTCAATAACTGAGACTTTATCCCTTAGTTCTGACCTCGAAATTGCAGAGGCTACTTCTCCAGAGTTTAATGGTAATACCATTGATGAAACTCCCAAAGTGGATCAAACCAATGATCCAGATTGGAACGTTACACCTGGAGCACCTTCGGCGATTCTGGCTGCTGCCACACCAGCAACGGTTGCAACTCCAAATATTAATCAAGGAACTCCTGGTACAACCACTGGTGTTACCCCCAATCCTTCCATTCCTTCTACCAACACCAGTGTTGCTTTTGCCAATATGTTCAACCTTCCGGAGCCTAGCCAAGATAACCCGTTCAAGGAATATCTCAAGCATAAAGTCCAGAGTGTATTGACACTAGACGAGTATGAACTTCAGCGGGCTGGTGATATTCATGTGGCCAATGAGTCTAATTTGGCGTTAATTCCAACCGTACAAGAGAACTCCGGATTATCCAATGCATTTGGAATGCTTGGAGAAAATTCATCACAAGCTACAAAGCCTTCGGTATATTATCCCTATAGACTTCGAAGCTTTGAAATCCTTGAAGACTCCTCCCCTGCTCTCAACGATTCTTGTATTAATTTACAATTATTTGATGCATACATCACCCGAGAGAACCCTCCATGAACTGGGGGTTTAATAATGGTGCACTTTGACGTAAACAAGCTGGACTCTTCACGCTGCTTTAGGTACATTCCTTACATAAACATTCCTTCCAATGCATATGTTTCATTAGTAGATTGATCCAACGTGTAAATCTCTTATCTATGGCAATCTGACTACAGTTTGCAGTTTATTCAAAATACCCACTGACCCAATAAATCTGCTATTATGGCCTAATAATTGCGTAAACTGGGAGTTTTGCACGAACCCCTTTTGTGTCTTAGTTTGATAGGCTGAAATACACTAATGGTTATTGTATTGGTGTTGAGTTGAACAGCTGGTTATTACCTGTTTCAAGTTTTATCTATAGTGTGCGGGTTCATAACCATCTGTTACACGAACACCAGATTTTTAGTGAGACATATGAGTGTTCTCGTGACTTATTTCACCACCTTTTGCAAACAACCACCACGGTCTTCTCTTAACATCGCATGTCTGGCACCGAATACGACGAAAGAGATCAGTACCGCGAGCAAACTGAACAGCTATTGAGCTCTGCCGCCCCGGTCAGTGAAAAAGACTCATTTTCTGGCCCTTTTCGTACCCCTACTCACAACCATAGACACTCGTTTCATGTCTCTTCAGACCAAGTAACAGACAAAACAGCAGAGGAACTTGCCTATATCACAAGTTGGCAAGTACCAGCGTCCAATGCGCCATTCGCTGCTGACCCAGACAACCAAGGGGGTCTTCAACGTCCTGGAGACATACGCAATCTCGCCAGCGCCAACTTCCTGACAGATTCATTAGGAGAAAGCGTGACTGGTAATGGTAATGGCAATGGCAATTTCACCCCCTTGACACCAACCTATGGTTCAGGGAATACATACAGTCCAGTGGGAAATACTCGGAGATTTTCTGGTACTAATCGTCCACGTCCAAAGTCTGCTATATTCATGATGGACTCCAATAACGCCATATCAGAAGATGGTAGTCCTATTCAATCTCCAATAAGTAACACTCCTCGTTCAAGAAACTCCATGCACTTTGGAACGAGAAATTCCTACATCCCTTCGGCCACACTTCCTCCAACTGGTCCCATCTCCGTTCCTCCTCGTTCTTCATCTCCCACACGGTCATCGTCTCCATCTAGACAAAACAAGCATTATCGGTCCAAGTCACCAGTTCGTCGCCAGTCATCGCCGTCGAAGAATTACCTGCCGTTCAATTTTCAGCCTCAAGAAATGATGCTTCAATCAAATGGCTCCAATCAATCGCTCCTGCTTAAACCAGCTCATAGAAAAGGTCACAAGTATAAACATTCTTCGGTATCGATGAATTTGTTTCAGGAACCACCACCAGCATTGGCAGCAGACAATCAACTATTATCGATTCCCAATCTGTATCCAATCCCCAACCTCAGAGAATCTCTTGCTTCGGTGTCTCCAACTCAGAAGTTCAAGCTCGGCTGGTCCGCTATACATCTTACCCTTTCAATGGTTGTATTCACAATTGGATTCAAGTACAAGCTTTCTGCATTATCTACATTTGCACACCTTATTTTCTACGATGCAATTGGCTCGTTTGTTATTGTGTTTGTCGATATAATGTCCAATTTTGAAGTGTGGAATAATTCATCTATTGCTTATCCATTTGGCTTGGGACGTCTCGAGGTATTGGTGGGGTTTGCATTAAGCGCTTCTTTGGTGATGGTGGGGTTTGACTTGGTAAGTCATTTCGTAGAAGAATTTATTATTGGACTTGTGGTTGAAAAACTGGCTGCAGAACATAATGAACAACATAACTCACATCACGTCCATGGTCATGGCCATGGAAGCGGAAATACCAATTGGTTCGTTTACGAGTTGATATTAGTGGTTGCAATGGCAGTTACATTGATTACATCCAACTTTATATTAGCTGATGATAAAATAAGTGAAATGATTTCTACGTCAGATGAGAAAAGGTCTACTAATACGAAATTGAATGAAAAAGGTGGGATTTTGGGTACACCCAATGAAAAAAATGAAGAAGTAATGAAAAATTTACGTAAATACGTTGATGTTTGGACAAAGAACCCAACCCATTTATTGACTTTGAGTTACGCCATTTTTTTGGTGGTGTTACCAATGATTCCTTTAAGTCTTCATTCCGAATCGGTTGATTTGAATGAAATGGCAGCTCTTATAGTGGCACTTCTCTTATGCTACACTGGATGGAGATTAGTGAAATCACTCGGAGGAATTTTGCTTTGCTCATACCCTCATTCCGACTACGACTATGTACGTCTCAAGCATGACATTGTGGACAATATTCATACCCTTGATTTCTACAAGCAATCATATTCCATTGAAAAATTCTACATCACCAAATTCAACTATCAATTATTTGTTGTGGGGATCCAAATCACCATGAAAGGAGCATCCAGCGATGATGAATATCGACTTCGGTTTGAGATTGCCAGGATTATGCGCAAAGAGATCGAAAAGATTGAAACTAGTAGAAATACTAAGATCGAAAACACCATCGATATCAATAGATTCTAACCAACCAATACTATCCATTCATGGCCATTCATGGAGGATTTTCAAACTAGAAGTCATATGACGTTGTAGATATGAGTAAAGCCCATTTATAAACAATGAAACCACATAGAATCAGGATGCCAGTCTCCTGTATATGTTTGTTAACTACCCTCCGTTCTATTTGTCCGGCTATGCTACTAAAACCCTGTATGTGGCAGCCCAATTAGGAAAGGATGAGTCAAGCGCGGTACAAAATCTTTTCATCATAAATCCCGCTCAAAAAGTCTATCTCCATCTTTTCAAATCTATCCGAAACAAGTCATGTTGAAATCTGCCTTACGGAACTATAAGCCTCGGGTGGTCTACGGATCTTGCCATCCGTCCAGCTTGTTCGCTACCACCGCCAAACAGCTCCACAATGCGGCCATTTCTCCCGACGCTAGCGATGATACTCACTCAGGAAAGTTCATCAACACTATCAGTAAACCATACACGGTGACCACCTATGCTAAACCCAACTTGGTGTTGACCCACGGCAAGGGATCTTATCTTTACGACCTAGAGAACCGCCAGTATGTGGATTTCACCGCAGGTATTGCTGTCACTGCTTTAGGTCATGCCAATGAGGCTGTTGCTGATATCATTTCTCAACAGGCCTCGACCCTCTTACATGTCTCCAACTTGTATTATAACTTGCCAGCCGGTGAGTTGGCCAACAAGTTGGTGACTGCCACGCAGCAGAGTGGAGGTATGAAGCAAGCCCAGAGGGTATTCATTTGCAATTCCGGCACTGAAGCAAACGAAGCAGCCCTCAAGTTTGCACGTAAATATGGGAAAACCATCAGTGACGACAAATATGAGATCATTACCTTTGAAAACTCGTTTCATGGCCGTACTATGGGCTCGTTATCTGTCACGCCCAACCCCAAGTATCAACAGCCATTTTCGCCATTGATTCCTGGGGTCCATGTGGCGCAAACAGGGGACATCAACAGTGTGGAGAAGCTTATTAGTACCGAAAGAACATGTGCGGTAATCATTGAGCCCATTCAAGGTGAAGGGGGTGTCAGTGTGATGGACGAAGAGTTCTTGAAGGGTTTAAGACATCTCTGTGACAAGCATGATGTTCTCTTGATTTACGACGAGATCCAATGTGGATTGGGTCGTACAGGTAAGTTCTGGGCCCATTCCCACTATGAATCCGAGGCTGCTAATCCCGATATATTAACCACCGCCAAAGCTCTAGGAAACGGGTTTCCTATTGGGGCCACCATCATCTCAGATAAAGTGGAACGGGCTTTGGCCGTGGGTGACCATGGAACCACCTACGGAGGCAACCCATTGGGGTCCAAGATCGGGTGTTACGTGGTAGACCAGGTGTCAGACCCCGAGTTTCTCGAGGCTGTAGATGCCAAGTCCGAACGTATTGTCAAGGGACTCACAAAGATTGCAAATCAGTATCCAGAACATGTTGCAGAAGTCAGAGGGAAGGGGTTGCTCTTGGGTTTACGATTCCATGATTCCTTAGCCGCTGGCGATGTGGTCAACGCTTGCCGTGAACGGGGCTTGCTTGCGGTTGCTGCTGGAATGAACGTTGTTCGTATCGTGCCTGCGTTGAACATTCCCTCTGATGCCATTGAACAAGGTTTGGCATCGCTCTTGGAGGCTGTTGCAGCTTGTGTTGAGAAAACTGCAAACAAGTAATGACACATTTACATTTTACCTACACCTACACATTACACCTACACATTACACCATACACCTACACCTACAACTTACACCTTTACCAATGTCTGCCTTTTACTGGAGTGCACACAGTCTAACTTCACCCCACCTTTCAATAGCCCTGGTGCAGGATCCGAGTCAAGATTCTCTCCATTAGCCTGTCTAAATACACCAATTTATATTGCATGTTACGTCACGTGCACGGTTTCTGACCACCCGAATAAAAGCGCTATGATCCTCCACTGCCCATCTCTTGGATTCTTGCCCGTTATCACCAGTCTTGCCCCTATTTGGAAAAGAGGACCTGAAATCGATCTCAGGTCCATCGCATCTCAGACCTGTTACCTTTTCTCACGAAATGACGGTGTCTTTCTCCATCCCTACGGCGGATTTGGACTACTGCTTGGAACAACTCCTTGATCATAAACCTCCTCGTCTCCTTCCTTCTCAAACCATTCAGCAATTGTGCCATACGCTTAAGACTCAGCTCCTCAATGTGCCCAACATTATGCCACTTCAATCACCCATTTCTGTGGTGGGAGATATCCATGGCCAGTATCATGATCTCCTTGAGATATTCCAAATTGGAGGCTCTCCTCCCACCACCAATTACTTATTCTTGGGAGATTACGTTGATCGAGGCTATTACTCGGTAGAAACCATTTCTCTACTTATCACACTTAAATTGAGGTATCCCGAGAGAATCTTCTTGATTCGTGGAAACCATGAATCTCGAACCATCACCACAAACTATGGATTCTATTCTGAAATCCTTAACAAATATAATGGACTGGCCGACGTATGGACTTGCATTACCGATTTGTTTGATTATTTGCCGTTGGGTGCCACCATCGATGGTAAAATCTTTGCTGCTCATGGAGGTCTACTGCCAAGCTGTCAACAATTGGATCAAATTCGTGCCGTGGATAGATTCAAAGAAATCCCTCACGATGGGATCATGGCGGATTTGGTTTGGTCCGACCCCGACACTGAAATCATGGACTTCAAACTTTCTCCTAGAGGTGCTGGATACTTGTTTGGAGTGGACGTTATAAATAAGTTTTGTCACGACAATGATTTGGTACAAATGATTCGTGCTCATCAGCTTTGTAACGAGGGTTATACCAGTTATTGGAATGGAAAGTGCTTGACTGTGTGGTCTGCACCCAATTACTGTTATAGATGTGGAAACAAGGCCAGTATACTTGAGATTTTGCATTCCAATTACGAATCTCTGTCCACCAAATCAACCTCACAAGCCAACGATACCTCGGGAGAAAGTGTCTTGGATACTGGCCGTGGCCGTGGACAGGGGGTTTTACCGGGTCAATATTTTAATATTTTCGAAGCATCTCCTGAGAATGACGAAGATACCATCAGTGGAAAGAGTGTCAATGGTATCAATACAGAGATTACATACACAGGAACAGACTTCTTTGCATCATACTTTCAAGAACGGCCACGTCGTCAGCATATTGAGTACTTTCTTTGATGATGATATCACCAAGCATTTCCTTTATGCACCTAATCTCCGAAATGTTTCCATATCTTCGCTTCTTGTATTATTACCTGTTTCTTCATTTCATGCACGATTACAAACTCATAAATAACGGTATGGCATAAATTTTTTTATCACAATAGACTTGACAGTTATATAGTTTTCTTTCTCTAGAGTTATAGTCATATACTAGATCTAATTCTATGGTGTAGTTGTGAAGAATAACTGAAATTATTCTCGGAGAGTTCAATATTGTCGGGCTTTTAGGGAAAACTTACTCGAGTTTACTCGAGCTTACTTAAGAAGTTGAATTGAGAGATGAGTTGACTTGAAAGAGCTCACCACTTTCTGTCAGTAGATACTTGCTATCCTTAAAATTGGAACCATTGCACACCGTAAGCAGACTATATCAATGGTTATTACCCCGGAACTTTAGTGGGCCCTTTGTTTGTTCATTCACACCAGATTTCTCAACCGTAGTATAATTCGAAGTTAAACCCATCGTGTACCTCGTAATCATCCAAAGTGATGTGATCCTTGTAGACGGTGTATCCTTTCTTCAATAAGAGCTTCTCGGCCGAGGTTCCTAACTGAGCTGCGAGCATCAATTTCAAATCGCCAATGGTGTCGGACTCAAGACACTTCACCCGGACCTTCTTGCCTAATCTATCATTAACCTGTACTTCTATCATGGTGTGTTTTGGTGGTGGTGGTAGGCAAGAATGTGTTGGAGTAGCTTAGGGTCCTGTGTATAGTGGATGTGTATTCTGATGTTTTCGGTTGGTGCACGACTTGAAATTTATGGTTGGAGGTTGACAAGTGCCAATTGACCAGCCAACGGCTCCAATGGCGTCCAAAGTTAAGTATCTGTGCCTGTAGTCCTGACAGTTGGTGTTTTAAGCCGTCCACTTAATTATTACTGGTAGCATGTGGTATTTGCATTCAGTAATCCCTCTGGAGAGGTGAAAAATTGCAATTTTTTACAGCAACCTCGTCATTGCAAAGCTAATTACTGTCCTATTTCCATACATCAAAGGACTTGGGCCCTTGACGCGCCCCACGCTTCTTCTACAAGTTTTTTTGGTGTCTTTCCCGTAGTTTTGCTGTACATCCAGTTCCATACTGTATGTCTAGTCTGGTAAGTGCACGACTATTCTTCTTTCCTAACTGCTGCATGCTGCACCTGTACTCCACCGCGCATGTCTTTCTTCTGATTACATTCGTATCCCGTTCAGTACCCACACTAAACGCTAGTAGACCCATTCCCTGTCAATAATTCTCTAGCCGCCTCCGTGTCTACAGTGCAACCAAACCTTACTTTGTCCAGTGTCACAGTTTAATCGCATAATTGTTGGAAAAAACCTCACCACGCTCACCACTTCCAATTCCACTTCCAATTCCTCCTTCCATCTCATAAGGGCACCATGACGGCCCCATCCACACACAAAGAGGGTGCCGTACCCACCGGTTCAATCCAGTCACATAACGTGCCTTCACATCTTCATCAATCCAGAAGACCTTCCTTGTTACGAAACCCTTCAGGGGGCTCCATCAAACGGTTGCCATCCGGTGTATCCTCCAATCCTTCCAGCAATCATACTTCCCCCGGCTCTTCTACCTCGGGTACATCTTCATCGACATTGAACTTTCCTAACGGGCGTTCCCGTTCCAGATCCTTGATTCAAACTCTTACTCACAACCTCCAGCATCATAACAATTCACAATACTTGGCTCAAGAAAAAGCCTACTTGAGAAAGTTGAAAAATCAGTTGGTTGACGATTATTATACCAAAGGGATCACTGAGGCTGATTCGAACCAAATCGATACCAATGACCACGAAGATGAGGAGGATGACTTGGCCATGAGCACCAATGTTGGTAACACCGACTTATTGGCGGATATCGATGATGATAAGTATCAGATTGATTTCAGCCTTGCATTCTCCATGATGAAAAATGGTTCGGGCGACAACAAAGCTGCACGGAACTCACTTAAGAATATCACTCAATTAAGTAAGAATGAAACCGATGATCCAGCAGTGATAGAACGTTTGGAATGGCAATCAATGTTGACCTCGGTCTTAACGGGTGATGTTGTTCGTTCAGAGAAGACCAAGATCATTAATAACAATAACGCCGAAAATGGTCAGGAATCGTTTCTTCATGCAACCTATAAAGAAAATCTTTGGTTTGGAATTCGGGCTAAGATTTTCAACCGTACAGAAGAAGATCAAAGAAGGATAATATCATACAGAAGAACTCTCGTGGATCAAGTGATTGAGGATATAATGAAATTTGAAGTTGATTACGATAATCAAACTGGTAACTCTCCTCGTCAACAAGTTGAGTCCATCCTTGATCGTTATGAGCGAGTTTGTGCATTATGGAGAACTCTCGAAGAAATGAAAAATGATAAACCAGTTTTCAGGAGCAAAGAATTTGAAAACAGACTTGATGCTCTTAATGCTTGGTTTTCGATTACAGGAGCCATTGAAAATGAAACAAATACATTGAAATCATGGATTGGAAATGATGAAATGGATATCACAAAAAGTTCTGGAGATGCATCTAGCAATCTGTCATCTAGCTCATCTACACCTCCATCTTCCTCGACACCTTCTTCTTCTAAGGTAAAGAAATTATTCGACGAAGATAACAAATCGTTGGCTGAAAAGCTTATGAAAGAAAAGGGCGTTCATGACATTTTTAGAAAACGTATTTTCATGCCTATTGCTCCCTGGATGGTTAAATCAAAAGCAACATACATTCGTTTGGAGCAAATGTTTGAAACTATGAAACTTCCTGACTATATTCACGATTTAATTAAAATCTGTCTTGTTCCAATGAAATTAATTAAGGAAATCATCAATGTTCGTCTTGGATATGCTATGAAACTACAAAATCCAACATTAATGATGATTGATCAAATGATTGATGATTTCAAGACATATATAACCATTGCATTAGAAGTAAAACTCGGTATTCAAGAGTATTCGAAACCTGATGAAAAAAGAACTTGGATATTAGGAGATTTATTTGAGCATGAGATACAAGAATTTGATCAAGTTGTTGTCAGATGTGTCAAATATTTCTTGGTTTTATTGAACAAAAAATTATTGGATAGTTCTCGTTCACCAACAAACTTCAGAACATTTAAGGAACCAGAAGAACTTGAAGAAGCTTGGAAAGACTTGAAATGGTTGGGTAATTTCATTGAAGGTGGAAGTGTGGTGGTCTCTGAGCAAATCACGCTTTTGGCATCTAGATTAATTCAAAGATTACTTGCATACTTTAATAATCAAATCAAACACCCTCAAATCCAATCTTCTAGTTCTTCGGATTTAATAAGATGGTATTCGTCAACTACTGAAAATTTTGGACAATTGAGAAGAAAATTGGCCCGTTTTAGTGGAGAAATTTCTAGAGACTTCACAAATTCGTTAGTGTTTGATTTGAGTATTTCAAACAATAAATGGAAACAATTATTGGACATATTCAGATCAGCACAATATTTCTTGGTTTATACAGGTACTGTTGAAAATCAAGGCACCTATTTCTTTGCCAGTCCTGAGTTACTTGGTCATGAACAAGAAATTGTGAAAATTCTAAATGGTTCCTATATAGGACAGGATCCAAATGAAGCAAATTCGAAATTTAATGGATTATTAAAACTTATTAATGCCTCTGATTTGATGGAAGAAGCCAATACCAATCCACAAGATGCAAGTTATTTTTCATACATTTTGGCATTATGCCCACCTAAACCAATAGTTTGGGAAGGACATGTTGTAACAATTAATATGGACCAAATCCCAATATCAGATGTTAAAACTGGACAGATGCTTCTTATAACAAAATTACCATTCTACAGTCTTCATATTGTTAGAGAGAAATTCTTAAATCTTGTTGGAAGCATAATTATGTCAGGTGGAATATTCAAGCCTGTTGAACAAAGGTGCTCTTTAGCAAAGGTTCATATTGAACTTACTAAGATCAATAGAAATTTCTTCAAGATGTCATTGGCGGTGTTTGATTCTGTCAAGATAGCTAGGGAGAAATGTAAAGAATTGGCACCAGATGGTGGATATCAAGGATTGATTAATAGTTTATTCGTTTATGCCAGAGATTTTGGAAAGAATAGTATCAAAAATCTTGATTCATCAAGAAAATCAACCCTTATCATGAAATTAATCCAATTATCAATCGAATGGGTGAGTTTTATTTGTGATGATTGTATTCCAACCGATAGAAAAACGTTTAGATGGTGTGTATTGGCATTGGAATTCGCTATGGATATGACAAGAGGTTTCAATGTTCTTGTGTTGAGTGATGAACAATATTATCAATTGAAATTAAAGGTTGCTAGATGTATGTCACTTCTTATTTCCCATTTCGATATTATGGGTGCAAGATCAAGCGAAGCAGAAAGAAATAAATTATTAAAATGGACCTCACAAAGACATAAGATTGAAAATTCAGCAGATGATGAATATATTCTTAAGGTTTATCGTGAAGATACCATGAAACAAATTGCAGAGATCGAGGAATATAGAAGAGAACTTCAAGAAGAATTACAATCAGTTGGTAGAGTTTTGGATATCAGTGACCTGGAATATCAATTCGTGACATTATTAGCATCTTCATTCTCTTCTGTTTCAATAAGATGGCAAAAGGGAAGGTTTATTGGAGGTGGTACTTTTGGTCATGTATTTGCTGCAGTCAATTTAGATACCGGTGGAGTTATGGCAGTTAAAGAGATTCGATTCCACGATAGTCAATCGATTAAGAACATTGTTCCATCCATTAAGGATGAAATGACGGTGTTGGAAATGTTAAACCATCCTAATATTGTGCAATACTTTGGTGTTGAAGTTCATCGTGACAAGGTGTATATTTTCATGGAATTCTGTGAGGGTGGATCTCTCTCGGGATTGTTAACTCATGGAAGAATAGAAGATGAAATGGTTATTCAGGTCTATACATTACAAATGGTTGAAGGTTTAGCATATTTACATCAATCTGGAGTTGTTCATCGGGATATCAAACCAGAAAATATTTTACTTGATCACAATGGAGTTATTAAGTTTGTTGATTTTGGTGCAGCTAAAGTCATAGCCACCAGTGGAAGAACAAGAGCCGCTGGTTCAGGATCGGTGAATTCAACTAAGCCAAGTGGATCTACGAGAAATAATTTAAATTCCATGACGGGTACTCCTATGTACATGTCACCAGAAGTGATTACGGGAACATCAACTGATCGTTCGGGAGTGGTGGATATTTGGTCTTTGGGTTGTTGTGTGTTAGAAATGGCCACTGGTCGCAGACCTTGGGCCAATTTAGATAACGAATGGGCCATCATGTATCATATTGCAGCTGGTCACAAGCCCCAATTACCCTCTCCAGATCAATTGAGCGATGCAGGAAGAAAGTTCTTATCCAGATGTTTGGAGCACGATCCAAAGAAGAGACCCAGTGCAGCAGAATTGCTTAATGATCCATGGTTGGTCACCATTAGACAAGTTGCATTTGGATCTTCGGAAGGAGGAAGTACTCCATCATCTGAAGCTGGCTCCGATACCTAGAAGAATACATAGTCATTTTCATTATTCATTTGAATGGTTTGAATATTCATTTGAATGGTTTCATTACTCATTTTGAATGGTTTGAATGCTGAATTCGAGAGGTTCCGGTAACCATCTTGTAATTCTACTTCTACCATGCTACAATTGCAAGCATCAACCATATTAATTGGAATACATTTACGCTGAGGTATATATACAGGTGTAGGATAACTAACATATTGGAATGTTAATGGGTGGACAGATGGATGTTCTCATCTTCTCATCTAGAGCATTGAATGTTGTAAGATTATATGGAAGTAGGAATGTGATTATCGAAGTACTGCTTGATTTCATCAACCACATCGCCCTTTATATTGACATATCCAATGTTGTGGTTGACGGAAATATTGAGGCCCGGATTCAAACTCAATAAATCTTGTTTGAGTTGGGAAACATCGCCTTGGATTCTCTTGATTTCAGTGGTGATTTTGGTATTTTGGATCTTTAAGTACACTGGCCAGTGCTTGAATTTGGTCTTGTTGATGGAGTAGTTTTGAACGCCGAATCCGTTATTGGGCAAGTTCTTGAAGGTTATGGATTCAAGAGCAGGGATTTGGTATGGCGCTATGACGGGCTTTGGAACGGGAACCCGGGCGGCTTTAAGCGATATGGTGGAAGGTCTCATGGAAGATGATTGGTTTCATTGATGATAATTTTTCACTTAACGGTGAGTATGGGTCACGTGATGAGAAAAGCTTAGAATCTATAGATATTATGCCAAATAACCCCTGATTAATCCCTGAATAACCATACAATGACCACAGTAATGTTTATTAATAATCTTCTTGATTAAATGTGGACATTGATAAGTCGGAAATTCAAAAAGAAAAATAAAAAAAATTCAATCTTTCGAGCTCCACCATTATGCCATTACGTGAGAAGGTATTATGATAAGAGAAATACTAATTAATAATTAGAGAAATACTTAATATATTCTTATGTCCATGAGTAATCATAAGGCTATATCTATACAGTAAGAGCCATCCTGTAAGAGGTGGTGGGTATAACAGAAATTAAAGTGGAATTAAAGTGGGTAATGAAATTTAAGTGGGTATATTTATATATATATATATATATATATATATATAGTTTTAGTTTTAAACTTAGGTTAATAATATATATGAAAGTGGTATATAACTATTTATACCCCTCTTTCAGGATTATTAATGTTATATCATATGATATATAGCTATATAACCCAGCATAGGAAGGTATACAGTTATTACTAAATGCTTCTAGTGGTTATATACACATGGAAATTTACTTCAAGTTAGTTCATCTATATTATATAAAAGTACCCTTGAAAGGGCGATATCCCACCATTTATAATGATGTATATGTTATAACTGGTTAATAGCATATCTATTTCTATTATAGTCTAGTATAATAATATATAAGAATATAGAAGGATATATATTTATACCTTAGTTTAATGGTATATCTAGATATATTGTAATATAGTATAATGAAATATAACCCCAGCATACATTAATATACTTATTATCTCATAATTTCCTCTAATGAGGTTTATATTAGCTTCTTATAGTATTTTCTTAGGTTTTGCTAGAGAAATGCTACTTTCCATTTAGTTAGGGGATTACCTCATACTAATAGTATTATTGAACTGAGAATACTTCATTTAAATTATTACCTTTTATAAAATAATATTAGGTTCAAGTTATTATTAACATTGGTTTATATTTATGATTTTACTTATTCTATTAATCCAATATCTATAATTACTTTATAGTATAATAAGTCACCACCTAAATTTCTTGAAGGTGGGAAATTTGTTAAAGGTGGTACCTTAATTAAAGACAAATTATACAATGGATAAATATTATTAACAACCCTGTGACATTTGGCTTGAATTCTTCAGTGGTTATTAAGTAGCCAAAACGTAAAGCTTCTCTGCTTGTTACAGTTTTTCTCTTCTACCTTGTTACAGTTTTTCTTCTCTGCCTTGTTACATTTTTTCTTTCTGTGTTAATGTTAATCTATCATTATCCGTTGTATATCTACTTAGAACATTTCAACCTTTACTTCTGAAGCTAAGGACATGGGATTTTTACTAGTGGTACTAGTCTTAAATGCCTTATGCTCCTTCATATGTTTGGTAAATACGGGTTTTTTATCAAATTCCTTACCACATACCTCACACTTGAAGATTTTATAGTGAGTCCTCATATGTTTGGTCAAGTTAGAACTCTCTCTGAAACACTTCCCACATCCGGGCCATTTGCACTGCAATGGCTTCTCACCACTATGAACTCTTTTATGAATGGAGAGTGAAGAACTGGTAGCGAAGTTCTTGCCACAAACAGAACAAGAAAATGGTTTCTCTCCCGAATGAGTCCTCATATGTTGCTTGAGAATAGATTCAACTGCGAAACATGCTCCACATTCTTCACATTTGCAAGGTTTATAATTGGTATGGATATGAATGTGTCGGTACAACTTTTGTCTTTGAGTGAACGTCCTTCCATTATGTCTATCACATCCAATCCAATTGCATTGATACACATGCTTGCCTGAACCTATATGATCTTCAATCAAATGAGTTTGTAAATCTCCATCCGATACATGAACTTTATTGCAAGGAATGGGTTTTCCATCAGAATCGGTACCAATATCCCATTTACATACATGGAATCCATTTTCATTGACCAGAGATTCTGCGGTAGATTTCTTCTTTGGTAAAATCTTTAACGAGGTTATATTAATCTTATTCTCAATTGTTTCATATTCATCGATATTCTTCACTTCAGGTATGGTACAACTACTCAATGAACTCGACTCAGTAACCTCACTTAACCTAGGTGATGGAATGGTTGAATTAGGAGTAAGTAATAAATTTGCTTGACTGGTGAGAGTAGGTAAAAATTCCTTTGTTCTAGAATCCATTGGTGTTTCAATAAAGTCTCCGTTTCGATCTTTGTGTATGTTCAAATGATCGATCAATGACATCAAATTATCGTCCTTATGGTTGCAATCATTCCATTCACAGAGATAAGTAGTATCTCTGGGATTGACTGAAGTAGGTTGTGGATTATATGTCTGGCTGATGTGCAGATCAATCAAATGCTTCAATAAAGTATCATCTGTCACTTTACTATAACAATTATGCCACTGACAAGGATATATAGTCCTTGGTGATAGTTCATTTGCAGGTTCTTGAAGTACTCCTCTTTCTTCAGATGATGAAAACTTATTCATCAAATCGAATTGTGGCCGCATAGGAATCGATATGAGGGGATTAGTTTTGTATGTGGAAATACTATTACCTTTTTCATCGGTTTGATCGGTTTGATCGGTTTGATGGGTTAAACTAGAGTTCAATGAGTGACTAGATTCAGAAGATTGGGAGGTGGCATCATTGATACCCAAACTATTATTCATCATTTGATCAAAAGTATTGAACTGAACATAGAAATCAAAATCCATCATCAAATCATTTGGGTTTAAATTATTTCCATCATTATTAGGAATCGTAGTATGAAAACATGATTGTCTAACATGATTATGTAAATTCTTTTGTTTGACTTCATTGGCAAGATCCTCCTCTTTCACTGAGGGAAGTTGTTGCTGTTGCTGTTGCTGTGAGGTAAAATCTTCTTGTATTGGGGGATGACAATCATGTGGAAAATGAATTTCAAAGTCTTTTTTGGAATCCAATTTTCTTCTCTTTTTGATCTCATTCAGTTTTTCTTTATTGAAACCATTATTGGAAGATTCGTTGGAATTTATACCCGGTAACTGGGTTAAATTCTGATGCACATTGGTTATAAGATTTTCAAAAATAGGACGCTTCGATATTTGAGGTTCACAGAAGTCTTGATGTTTAATAGAGCAGTGAGACATGTCGGCATTATTACAACAATCGGACAGATCCTTGGAAACATCTGACTCTCCTGAATGGTAACAATAATGGTCATGAACATGGTCATGTTCATTCTCGTCATCTGAGCTCTGTAAGCAAGATTCATCATTACAACATCTTAAATCGCTCATATCACCTTCGTCACCTTTCAGATGAATCTCTTCACATCGTGAATTAGTACAACAATTCGTATCAGCCCCTAGATATGGACCGTCTTCATTACAAGTGAACTCACAGTCGCTGGAACTGGAGTACTTCTTAGCATCATCACAATTCAAGAAGAAACAGTCATCCAACTCGTCACAGAAAATATCCTTACAGTATGCCAATTCCTCAAATTCTTTGCATCCGTCATATTTGCTAGGTTGTTGCCCAAGAGCCAAGTTGTGGTCATGTTCATTCTGGACTATCTGGTCATGGTCATGATTATGGATATGTCCATGTATGTGGGTATGGTCTTTATGCTTGTGGATATGACCATGGAGATATCCATGAGTCAAGATTTTGTTTGACAAACTGTCCATAGTAGATTTGCCAGTATTGGTGGTGTCGGTATTAGTGGATGACTTTAACTTTCCCGGGTCGGTTTTACTAGACATATCGTTTGTAGGTATGAATACACCTTTAGGAATGCCTGCAATATTTGAATCAATTCCTTGAGTAAGCGAATTCGTTGAAAACTTCATCGATAAGTATTAGGAATAAGAAAAGAAATGAGTAGAAAACGAGAAGTTGAAACGGATTTTGGATTTCGTTTTTGGTGGCCTTAGTCAGATATTTTAACAGTGACTTTGTGTTAACTATAATGATCCTTGTCCCTCAGTAAGTTTTTGAACCAGTTTAAGAATAGACCCCTAAGGTGAAACAAGGAGTGCTAGTGTAATGGAAGGTTGAAAGTTCCAGGCCAGAATATGCTGACAATTGAATGGGGATGAGTTGGGGTGTTTCTCAATAGCACTGGGAATGGGATGGTGAAAGTTCTTGCTGAGAAGGCTGAAATGGATGACAGCCGGCCTGGTGTGGTTGCAACTACCCTGGTAGTTATTTGTTAATGATGGTGCATAGAATCCTCCACGTGATGTGGAGTGATAACGGTTTTATGTCTAGAGCATTGGTGGACGACATTATGACGCGACATTGTCGTATCCTCACTCGGTTCGGAAGAGCAACATCTAACCAACTATAACCGAATAAACTAAGTGTACTGCCATGTGGATGCAAAGATACTGGGCAAGAAAAGTGATAGACAATCAACATTGACTGATGAAAAAGTATGGAATATCGATGAGACTGTAATCTGTGTTTACCATGATGATATCAATACATTATTACATAAGCTGATTACAGATAAATCTCTGATTATTGGTACGTTAGAGAGATTGTTCAATAGTATTCTCAACAGTGTTTCAAAAGTGTCTCAACGGTATCTCTATTCCAATAGTATGCTCAATGTTAATTTGATGGTTACTTTTATCTCCACTACTGTTCCTGAAGTTGAAACTTGGCCTGCATATAGTAATGAATACTGAACACTTCCAAAGTGTCACTGTGATATGTTTGTAGGTCATTTGTTTAGCCGATAATGCGAAACAGGCATGAATTGGCTCCTCGCTACTGAAGAAATAACGAGATCGCTAAGTAATCCGCAGTGCCTAGAATTGAATGTACATGTAAGTTGAGAACAGTTAATTAGTAGTAAGTAATGACATAGACAATTACTGGACAATTAATGACATATAACCTTTGGTTTAATGAATTCAGACAGATTGCAAAGCATAAGATAGTCAAAGGAAGAAGAGGAAGGAAGATTAAGAAGAAGGAAGAATATTGAAGAAGAATTTGGTTGAATGTTTAAGAAATTACAATTTTTTGAAATTATTGCAAATTTCATATAGTGAGAAGTTACAAAGTATCATCCTGCCTGGAAATCTTCCTTGTAGAGATTCTTGCTGAAAATTCTTCAAGATCATCTGATATGTGGAATGTTTAGAAGGATGCAATGGGTACTAAAATCTGCACTAACATTCGTAGATTTTGGACTCTGGCACTTCACGTGATTTCCAGTATAGCAAAAGTCTTTGTAAATGCGTCTACTACAGCCGATCCAGAAGCCACAGCACACCGCAAACAATCAGTTTGCCATACTCCCAACCAAGAATCTCATAGAGGCAACTCCACACTAGCCTGGGAGACCGCAGAACCGGAGGTCGCGGTTAAGCTAATTAGGTGGACCAGATATCTAGCCTATTTAGGCCAAATGTCAACAATTAATGCGAGGTTTAAAAATATTCTCTAGATCTTCTCAAAATAATGTTAAGGCGTGTAGTGGATACATATTTACATATACATCAGCTGTCCCCCACTCAACCATATGCACTACCCACCAACCCAACAGACTACTGAGGACAGACAGCTACATGCGATGTCTCTCTCAATGTTAAATTCTCCAGCCCGGATGCATTAATCTTGCATATTCCCTTGGAATCTTCCTTGAAATTTCCCTCGCATCCTCATTCCAACTAATTGATTCCATGGACAGTTTAGCTGTAAAGTTGAGATTGACACATGAACGTTGTTGATGTTGTTTGATATAATCAAATACGACCAACCACATAATTCAACCAAACAACCACATAATTCAACCAAACAACCACATAATACAACCAAACACCCACATAATACAACCAATACAGCCAATAAACCGTTCAACCAATACAGCAATATCAATTTTGGGTTAGGATCGTGGATAATACAACCAAACAACCACATAATTCAACCAAACACCCACATAATACAACCAATACAGCCAATACACCCGTTCAACCAATACAGCAATATCAATTTTGGGTTAGGATCGTGGATATGAGGATCCTATCCAGAATAGTCATCGCACTGTAGTTGTAGTGATAGGGTTTGCCTTACCTTCCTAATCGGGAAGGGTAATGCACATTGAATCTCAGCGACCTAAACAGGTCGCTACACAACAGCAGTTATATTTCTCCATTTGTACATTTGCTCAACCACCACTTTAATGTGCATAGTGAAATTCTAATCACAATTGAAAGCAAGGTTTAGCCTACCAAATCCACTCATTTCCACCTTAATTCAGTTAGAGCCCCGCTCAACCTTCACATCAGACTGGATCATTACCAATCGCTAATTGCCAAGGTTCATAGAGTCTGATGGGATAGCTTCTTTCATGAATTTATTAGTCCCTTTCCTTACCTTCCCCTTTCGGCCCTTTCGGCCCTTTACATTAGTACCATTAGTAGAATAGTCACCCGAAATTACCAGTCTATTGTATTGTTCTGTAATGTGATCTTGTGGTTCCTGCGCTGGTTTTGTCAAGTTGCAGATGCAATAGGTGCAGCTGCAGCTGCAGCTGCATCTATAAACCTCAAACAATACGAGCCTATGCACCCTCGTCGGTGCTGCATAATCCACTTGCATCCTTCTCTTCCACTTACAGCCTTTTCTATTGTATAGTATAATAACTCCCCAATGCCCTTCCCTTCTTCTCCTGTTATAGTTGTTGACTTTCGGTGCGTTATTGTATTTATTGGATTATTCTCAATACCATCATTGATTCTTTGCTTGTGTTAAAGGTTCTATTTAATCCTCGGTTCCCTTCCATTCCCTTCCATTCATTTAACGCCCACACAACCGATCCTTTTGGCGACTTCATCTATACTTTGGCATTTCTTCAGACTTTGCCCTCATGACTATCAGTCAAATTCTATCTCGAAGAGCAAGCCATAATCGGCTTGCTTCTGATTCTCAACCATCTCCCTCAATTCCAGGCAAAAAGTCCCACAAACGCTCCGCCAGCTTGAGATCATTCATTAATCGCCTTTCCTTACATCATGGCCCCACAAAACAAAAAACATCTCCCAAACCTTCCTTGGCCATCAGTGAACCTACTACTCCTATCATAATATCTGGTCCCATTCCTATGCCAACTTCAAATTTTGAAATTACAAGAACTCCCACTTTGAACCAACACTTACCGTCAACCCCAGTGAGAGATCCTATCTTAGAGTTCGAAAATGATACCCAACACTTTGAAATAGAATCCCTTACTGCCCTGTTTCTGCAAATAGATGAAGAACTGAATCATAGCGATTGTCGCCCATATCATAAGGAACCTCCAGTGTCAAGACATATCAGTAAGCCTGACTCCATCTTGAATGATAAGAAGAGTACAGATTTATGTTTGGAGCAAGAGTTTTTGAGTCCAAGTACAACCCGTCATGAAGATGTGTTTTTCAATCATACCAAAGACTTAGACAGAATCAATTTTTCTGATTGTGGAAGTATCACTGATGCGAAGATCCAAACCTTCAAACCATATTCTCGCTCAAATACAAACTTAAAGTTGGTAACTGCTTTAGAAAATGCAACTAATACAAATAATGGAAACAAAAAGAATAGCATCATCGATTTGCTTGGACTGCCTCTTGAAGTACCTCCAATTGAAGAAGATGAAGTTTCTTTACATTCATCAATTGATGAGTTTTCCACATCATCAAAGCCTAATACAAACCTTATACCACAATTAGACCCTGAATCCACTGAATTTCCTTTGGATGAATGCTCGGGACTTCATTCAACCATCGGCATGGTTGAAAATGAACAATTCGATATAGAAGAGGAAGTTTTGGACTTTGAATTCAATTCTAAAGAAGATGTCATAAGAAATGAAATGAAACTTCTCGTTCATACTCACAAAAATATCATTCAGAGACAAAGGGATGAAATTAAGCGTCTTAATTTACTTCTAGAAGAAGAAAGACAATTGAATAGAAGTCTTGGACAAATGAAATCATCAAAGTCATCAAATTTATCTACATCAATATCATCCCCGCCTAAACCAAATCCAATAATCAGGCAAAGAAAGAAATTTATCCCATTGGAAATAGATCTCGAAGAAACCACATTGAAATCATTTCATCTTTTACCTGCGGTAAACATTCATTCAGATCCAAATGTTACAAAAGCTAAACTTACCAATTCACACGAGAAATTTCAAGAAACCAACACTTTGCATGATCCAACAACCATTAAATTGGTCCATGAAGTCCATCCTAGGAGAGCAAAAGGCAAGGACTTGAGAAATTCACTACCTGCCCAAATATCAAACATAATTAGTCCCCAAAAAATTTCCATGAGCAGAATTTCAACTGCTTCAATCTTATCTGGTTCTTCAACGTATTATTCAGCCTTGGAAGATTATTTACAAACAGAATTTTCATGGATTCCAAAGAGTTATCAAATGCAACCAGATGAAAGTAACCAAAGGAAATATTCTGTGACTTCGTCTTCATCATCCATAATGAGTGTTTCGCATACAAATTGTCCAAAGACCGAAATTATTGGAAATTCCAATAGTAGTTCTCATTCTGCGTCTTCATATACCATTAGTTCCTATCAAACTACTCCCGAATCAGTCAATTTTCAGACTTATTCAAAACAACATTGACCAACATGAATCACCATGAACTTTTACTTTACCTTCCCTAATTCAATTTCATTTCTAAGTGTTATTAATATTCTTGCTGTTACCTTTCATAATTCAAATTCATTTCTGTTCAAGTATTATTATTCTTATTTTTACTATCATTATTTCTACTTCTAAATTTTTCAAATTAATGTCGTTATGATTCTTGAAACTTATTATGTTTATTGTAGAAATTCGTATATTATACAAACGGTTCTAAAACCAAGCATTACCACAGATTAATTTTGCCAATATGTCTCATATATCAAAGTGAAACATTCATCATTATCGCACAAAACAGACACAATGATTTAGACAGAGATCAAATCAAATAAACAACAGATGAAATAGACAACACAGATCAAATGAAATAGACAACACAGATCAAATGAAATAGACACAGATGAAATAGACATCGGCTTATCATTAAGTACCACAATCAATGATAGTCACGGATATACTTTCTTTGTTTTCAAGTATTTTAAAATATTTTTTTTCTAAATTTCATTTTTTCAAGTCTGTAATTCCTTGATCTCGTTTTCATCCGCGACCAATCCCATAACAACTAAGTACATGTTCAAATTGTTCAACAAGTTCTGCTTCTTGTATAAGTTTGCCAAATCGGAATTGTCGATAGCCTTTGCTCTGTTCATGACACCGAAAATTTCATCTCTAACTTCATCAACGATAATTCTTTGATGACTCAACTTACCACCCAAAGATAACGTGGCCAAGAATTGCCAAACGTAATTTTCCCTTGAAGAACCATCATCAACATCTTCCGGATGTGGTGGGAAAATTGCCGCAATTCTGGATTCAAGTGATGTAAATAATTCGTCATAACAAGAAGACCATTCAGAAAGATCGGTGGCTGAAATTGTACCTTCACCAATAATCAACTCAGCTCTAGATAAGAGAGTGGTTAAAATTGATAATCCAATCTTGGTTGTTGATACGAAAGAAACGTTGTTATGTTCAATCAAAATAACAAGCAATCCAATGATTTCATTAAACTTGAAGTATAACGCAGCATTCATTAATACCTTGGAGAAAGTTAATGAATATGATTCAACCAATTTCAATACTGAGTCAGGAACCTTTTTGTTCTCGTAAGTTGTGTAAGATCCATTCTTAATAACGGATAAATTCTCCAAATTTGCCATGACCAACGTAACAATAGTCAAAATCTGTTCTCTATTCAAGAACTTGAACAAACGCAGTAAAATCTTTAAGGCCTTGTTATAGTTCAAACATTGAATAAATGGATTAACCTCAGCTTCATCATCCCCTGAAGATGATGATTGTTCCAAGACTCTCAAGGATTCCCACAATCTGGTTGTGTCAACTTCTGCACTGATTCTTGATTCGCTTTCAACATTCATAAGTTCAGTGATGATGTTCTCCAAGATGCTCATGATATCCTTCTTGGTGTACTTGTTGCTGGGCTTTGAAGGAGCGGCAATAGATGGAGATCTACCCTTCTTGTGAACACGAGCTTGAGCTCCAGAATCTTCATCAATTGCGGAACCCTTTTCTTCGGCCTCCTTTCTTTCAATCTCTCTTTGCGCAGCTTTACTGATGATTTCTAATTGTTGTCTTGGTTTCTTTCCACTACCAAAAGAGATTTTACCTAACGCACCTTCTCTAGCAAATTGAGTCAACTTAGGTCTTTCTTTAGCAACAGTAACAGCCTTTTGAACTTGTTGTTGCATTCTTTGCAAGGCAACGTCAGCTCTCTTGTGGCGACCACCTAATCTGTGACCACTTTGTTCCAAGTAAGCTTGAGCAATTGAATTGTGCTGTTGACTAGCTTCAAGGGGTCCATTCAAAGTTTTTGGATGAATAACCTTGTAAACTTGGGCATAGAAATCTTCATTGTAAGGATCCTCAGTAACAATTTGAGACAATTGAAATCTAGTAACAAAATCTTTGTCCTTTGGATTCATGATTCCAGAGTACTTCATAATTCTAGCTACCTTTTCTTGTCTTCTGGCGACCTTTTCTTCCTCTTCAGGAGTGAGATCGGCTTGTTGGAATTGTTGGTGGTGGTTCAAGTTTTGGTTATGGTTATGGTTGTGGTGACCGTAGTTGTTGCTTCCCAAATCTTGTTGCTCTTGGAAAGATTCTAAAGCTTGAGGTGGGATTTGCTGATGAGGGTGTTGAAACTTTTCAGCACCTTTGGAACCTAAAACTGGGAATTGAGATAAATCTGCCTTCACGTGTCTTTGAACAGCGACCTGAGGGACACCTTCTTGACCTTGAACATGGAGTTGATCAGGTTGTTGAAGTTGTTGGTGTGGGACCTGAGGAACTTGCTGGATTTGCTGAACTTGCGGAAGTTGGTCAGGAGCTTGACCTTGTTGGGTTTGTTGCGGAGGAATTTGAACACCTGGGGCCGGGCCCTGGGCCTGGCCTTGCATTTGGGCATTGTGCATTTGCTGTTGGACTTGATGGGGCAAGTGTTGAAGCGGCATTTGCTGTGGCATGGGAGCACCAGGAAATTGACCATATTGGCCAGGGGGAGGCATGAATCCATTGGGAGGCATCATGTAGCCACCAAATTGAGTAGCTGGTATCATTCCTGGCATACCATAAGGTTGAGGAGGAAATTGTTGAGGTTGCTGAGATTGATCAATGGCAGTAAGTTGAGCTTCAAGTTCTTCTAAAGACATGATTTTCTTCTCGGGAACTCCACCAGGACCACCAGCTCCACCACCTACTTGATTAGCTTCATTATTCTTAGGAGCATTTCCAGTGCCCCACAAGTCATTCATGAACTCATCGTCATTGGAAGCAGCTTGAGCATAACTAACGTTGGATTTAGGTGCAACTGGAGCCGCTGGCTTACCACCAACGCCACCAGCGCCACCGACACCACCAAAGTTGAAATCCTTCCCAATGTCATCAGATCCACCAAAAGTTTCATCATTGAAAACATCATTTGCTTCGGGCAATTGCTCACCCAAACCTTCGTAAGTTTCTTGAAAATCGTAAGATTCACTGGGCGCTTGACGGCGGTTACCCATAGGAGGGCCGGAAGTGTCAAAACCAAAAAACGACATGGCACAAGAAGTTGTTGGAGTCGTTGGAGTTGATGTTGAATGTGGTGGTATGTTGGAGCCTGGCTGGTGGACGAAAAAATCGTCGAGGTCACGTGACGAATTCTCAAGGCGAAAACTCCAAGCGATGAAACAGGAAACAGAGTAAAATTAAACGGCAGAAGGCAAAAAGGCAAAATGGCGGGGAGGCAGAGATGCAGAGAAATAATAGCAATTTGGTTCAGAATCAATAATTACTAAATCGAAGGAATTTAAGAATACTGGAATTAGAAGTCATCACGTGACGTTGACTTACGTAAGCAGATTTTAGACTAGTAGATGGATAATCCACTCTTGGGGCTCATCTCATCTCAAGCAGTCTTGCCAAGAGGCCGAGTGTCAATTGTAGTGAAATATACTAACATTTATTGTAGATTTACTCTAAGATATATTCTAAGATATGGTACAAGCAATTATTAGGTGCATGCTCAAATTGAGGTGCCTCAACCTAAGATGCCTTATATACAGTCTATTGGAATGCTTGAAGGGCGGACAGAAGTTTGATCTCCATTTCGTCCCATTCACCCTCGGCATCACTCAACACAGTGATGGCTCCTCCAGCACCAATACGCCAGGTGTTGAAGCCCGGCTCGCTAGCACGATCGTGGGTATATTTGTAGGTGGAACGGATGATCACCGACCAATCGGCATCATCAGTAACCGACCAATATCCCACCACTCCACTGTAGATACCTCTTCTGGGACCAGAAGGTTGCTTGGCTTCGATTTCCTGAAGAAGCTGGACCGAGCGCTTTTTAGGGGCACCTGTCATGGAACCTGGAGGCAACGACCGATGAAGAACATCAATTCCACTGTAGCCATTACGGAGTTGTCTTCCTTGAATCACACTGACCAATTGAAACACCGTTTTGTATTCTTCCACCGCCATAAGCTGGGTCACCTTGACGTCTTTGGCAAATTCAAATAAGTCATGACGAATAAGGTCCACAATCATGAGGTTTTCACCCATTTCCTTTGGAGTCTTCAAAATAGCAGTAGCGGCTTCAAAGTCCACCTCGGGGGTATTACGTACAGTTCCCTTGATAGGACGAAGCTCAACAAGTTTACTTCCATCCTCATCCCCATCATCCTTCCATGAAAGGAACCTTTCTGGGGAGGAAGAGATGAGCACACAATCGTCGAATTCCATGAAACATGAGAATGGCGAAGGATTCTTACGAAGTGTCAACACTTTATAAATATCCCACGCTTCAATGTAAGAGGGAAGACGTATTTTCAGTTGAGTGGTGAGACACAATTCATAAGAGTCTCCAGAATGGAGTAATTCCTGACATTCTTCGAACTGCTTTTTGTAAATATCTTGAGACGGAAAATCGAACTTGATATTCACTTTGTCATTGTTTTGGCAGAGATCAGCCACAGTGAAAGGGATCTGTTCGATATCAATTGGAGTAAAATGGCGGATTTCCTCATAAAATGATCCAACCCATTCCCCATCATTAGGTTTGATAGTACCAATAAACCAGTCCTTAGATTTGTGATCGTAAACCATAAAACGTTGGATAAAGGCGAGCTTCATATCGGGGGTGTTGTTGGTACAAATGGGCTCTAAATTATCAAGGCTAATATGTTGACCTTCTTCATAAGCAATGAGTCCAAGGTATCCTCCAAAAAATGGTAAGTCTCTTGTGTGATAATCTCCTAACTTGCTCTTGATTGTAGCCTTAGACATGTAGTTTTGGGCCATAATTTTCGACATGTAATTCCAAGGGGTTTCGTCGTTTTGAAGGTCGATTTTTTTTGATTCAGAGGATTTGTACATGGATGTGTACAACACTTCAGGAGCATCCATAGAGTGAGTTATAACTTCCGATTCTCCGACAATTGGGAATCCAACAATGGACCATTCCCCTGGAATCGAGGCAGAGTTCAAAAGTATAAAGTCCTTATTCCCCTTGTTGTAAAGAGAATCACAAACATCAATTGGAAGAAGATTCTCCTGCATTTGAACTTTTTGCAAGAATATATCATTGCCAGAATCTTTAAAGCCCCCACCAGGAATCAAGCAGTTTTCATGGACAGCATGATTCTTGATCAAGTCATCGGGAAGCTCAGTTTCCTTAAGGTTACGGGTATTGGGCCTATGTTGAGTATTATAATTCTCAGCCATAGCAGTGAAGTTCTGAATCAAAGTATCGCCACCATTCAGACAAACGGATTCTGGGTGGTATTGTACTCCGTAGAGAGGAAGCAGCACATGTTTGGCAGCCATTAAGATGTTCTTTCCATCGGGCTCGCTGCAATAGGCCAATGGCACAATGGTGTCGTTTAAGTTCTCCACACATAACGAATGGTAACGAACACTTTGGAAAGGTTCACCTCCTAAAACCGAGTTCTTGGATACCGGATGGATATCATACACTTGGCCATGTTTGACTTCCAGTAAACGGGTGACCAGGTTGCCGAATTCATGGCATAAACTCTGGAATCCTAAGCAGATACCCAAGATAGGGACGGGAGTGATGCCAACTTTCAACTCACGGTATTGACGGAAAAGCCATCCGATGATACCCACATCAGCCTCGATAGAAGGATGACCGGGGCCGGGGCCTACCACCACATACTCGAAGAGTGGGAGGTATTCATTGAAGAACTGATGGTATTCATGGGGTTTGAACGAATCATTACGAATGGTTATCACGCCATGCTTGGACTGTGATTGTAATAAATGAGCAAGATTATTCGTGAATGAATCATAGGAATCGATAAGGAGAATCATCGTAGGATTCCTTGTATTTCTCTATGGAATATATGGGAGAATGAAGTGACTTGTGGGTGAAGCCTTGGGTGAAGCCGTTGAAAAAACGGCAAAAAGGCAATACGGCGCGATAGTAATGGAATGCGATGGTTATCGACGGTACTAAAAGGTAGGGGGAGAGGAAGCAATATTTGGATTCTGTAAGCAATTGAACGCTATTAAGGAAGGCAGGGGAGGAAGCAAGTGCTTACCTTATGGAGCAATGAAGGATATAGTTATATGATCTGGTTATTGAATTCCCATAGTGGTGGTGAATTCCCATAGTGGTGGAGATCTATCGTTGTAGAGCCCAATGTCTTACTAGTGTACCTGTGAGGATATCTTACCCGAACGAGAGTATCTTACATAAAATCATACACACTATATATATAATGTAAATACTATAATAAAGATATTATAAAATACTCTTACATTACAATCAACTTATAGACAATAAAGAACATTGTCAACTTATAATATACTCTTGAATAAAATTAGGTAATACCCTCACTATTAGGTAAAGAAAGGTGATACTTGGTAATATTTTTGATTATAGGAGATGTAGAAACTCTAGGGAATGTTAGAATTTAGAGATTGATTAGGTGAATTTCCCAAGATACTAGCACCTAATACGGTGAGAGGATCTAAATAACTCTTTAATTCTTTAATTCTTTAATTCTTCAATTCTTTAATTTTAACGTTAACTTTAACCTACTCATAAATTTATCTTTAATTAATTCTTTTATTCTTTTATTCTATTAATTTACTTCAGTGAAAGGATCTTTCTGAATTGGGATACTGATTTTTATCCTATAATTCTCGTATATTCTTCGTCACTGTTCTCCTCTCGGCCCCTTATCTGTTTTCTATTCATCATCTTCTTCCTCATAATCATCGTCATCCTCATCGTCATCATCCTCATCGCTTGATACTTCCTCACCAAGTGTCTTAAGGCGTTTCTTATACTTCTGAACCGTCTCATCCATGTCAGACATCAAAAGCATCATGTCATCAAGTTCGGACTTGGGAACCATTTTGGCATTCTTTTGTTTCAACTGCGCTTTCAATTTTTCAATCTCAGCATTAAGTTCACTTTCCTTGCTCTTGAACTGTTCATTACCACTCGAGAGCAGCTTAATATCGCTTTCCAAATTCTTGGTATTAGATGTCAGCTCCTCAAGCTTCTTGATGGTGGAGTCTTGTGTAGTCTTTAGTTGCAGTAATGATTCCTTCAATTTTTTATTCTCATCTCCAAGAGTTTGTTCCTTGTTCTTTAATTCACTTGATTTCGATTTTTCCAGAGCCAAATCCTTAGTTAGAGTGTCGAGCTTAGTTTGTAATTCAGACAGTTCCTTTGAAGAATCGCTGGCATTTGATTTGAAGGTTTCTAATTCTTTGGACTTCTCGCTTAATTGCAATTTCAGTTCATCAAATTGTTTAGTGAGAGTGTCGAGCTTAGCTTGTAATTCAGATTGTTTCTTTGAAGAATCGCTGGCATTTGACTTGAAGGTTTCTAATTCTTTGGACTTCTCACATAATTGCAATTTCAGTTCATCAAATTGTTTAGTGAGAGTGTCGAGCTTAGCTTGTAATTCAGACTGCTCCTTTGAAGAATCGTTGGCACTTGATTTGAAGGTTTCTAATTCTTTGGATTTCTCGCTTAATTGTAATTTTAATTCATCAACTTGTTTGGATACTTCAGCATGCTTGGTTTCCATCTCAGTAAGCTTCTCATCTTTCTCAATGCGTTGTTTCTCAATTCCTTCGAATTTATCTCTGATATCTTTGAGCTTTATGTGCTGATCTTTGAGTTCCTTATCGAGATTGGTAAACTTCTCATGCTCTTCAGATAACTGTGACTTTAACGTGACTATTTCAGCTTCAAGAGTCTTTGTAGCTTCAGTGGATGCAGCCTTCAAATCACCAAGTTTGACCAATTCTTTCTCTTTACCTTCAAGCTTGGCTTCTAATGATTTCAAATTATTCTTCATTTGTTCAGCATCTGCCAATGACTTCTCCAATTCCTTAATTCTGGACTCTTGTTCAAGGAGCTTTTTTCTATCTTTTTCTTCATCTTCACTACGCTTTTTCAACTCCTGAGATGATTCAGATTTCAATCTCTTCTTTTCTTCCTGATATTGTTCTTCCTTTTGCACCATTTGCTTCTCTAATTGACTCTTAGAATTATTAACTTCTTCTAATTGTGACTTAAGAGTTTCAACGGTACTAGCGTTTGCAGTAGAATGTTTTTTGAGTTCATCAAACTTTTTAGTCAATTCTTGTAATTTAGATTCGGATTGTTTTTGTTTCTCATTATTATTGATGGAATCTTCTTCTAATTTGACCTTAACAGCCTCAAGGCTAGCGATTTCTTTCTTGCTTTCCTCAATTTGCTTCTCAAGCTCGGTTTTAACTGATTCTGTAGTGGTTGATTTGTCTTTGATTTTCTCCATTTCTGCTTTCAACTTGGTTATTTCCAGTTCAAATTTGGCTTTTGAAGTTTGTTCGACATTTAAACTTTTCTTGGTTTTTTCAAGTTCAACTTGGATATCTGATAAGTTCTTTTCACATTTCAGGTTTTCAAATTTTAATGTTTCAAGAGTTGAGGTGTGATTAGTGACAATTTTAGTCTTTTCTACTTCAAAACTTTCGTTTGCTTCTTTCAAGGCCTTCTTCTCATCTTCTAATGATTTTTTCAAATTATCGATCTCTTCTGAGTTCAAATCCAATTTGGATTCTAATTGTCCTTTAGCTTCCTTCAATTGATTCAATCTCAGCTCATTATCACTAGATTGAGAAACAATTTTTGCCTCTAATTCTTTAATTTTATCACCATATTCCTTCACGATGGTCTCTGAATTTTCACTTAAAATTTGTCTCTCCTTATCCAACTCAGACTGCTTATCCTTCAAAGATGTTTCAAGTTTTTCAATTTTTTTAGAGTTCTCTTTGATTTCGTTCTTTAATGCCTCTTGATCTTTGTTAGATTTGGATGATTGACTCTGGAGCTTTTTCTCAAGAGCTTCATTAGACTTTTCCAATTCGGCCCTTTTCAGCTCAAGAGATGATATGGTCAATTTTGATGCTTCACTAGACTTTTCCAATTCGGCTTTCTTCAGTTCAAGAGAAGATACTGTCAATTTTGATGCTTCACTAGACTTTTCCAATTCGACTTTCTTCAGCTCAAGAGATGATACTGTCAATTTTGATGCTTCAAATTCTTTCTCTAAAGATTTCAAATCATTTTCAAGTTTTGTCTTCTCTTTCAATAATAATAGTTCATCTTGCTGTTTAACCTTCAAGTCAGACTCCAAAGTAGCAATTGTGGATTTGAAGTTCTCGATCTCTGATTTCCTTTCTTTCATATTAGCTTCAAAAGTCTTTAACTCCTGCTTGTGATTTTCACTTAAATCTGCCAATTTCTTGTTCAAATCTGAAATCACAACGTCTAATTTTTTGATTTGATCATTAAGCTCATTCTTGGTGGTTTCATTATCATCGATAGCAGCCTTCATGTCTAAAATCTTCTTTTCCGCTGTAGATTTCTCAGTTTTTAACTCTTCGTTTTGCTTAGTTGTTTCAGATACCTCTTCCTTCAATGTGTCGAGTTGTTTTTGTAAAGTTTTCTGCAATGATTCCTTTTCATTAAGGATTTTTGTTAACTGTTCTTCCTTCTTGTTTAATTTTTCAATGATTTCCTTCTGCTGCCCGAGCTCAGTAGATCCCTGTTTGAATTGATTTTCCAAAATTGTCTTTTGTTCTTTCAATTCACCAAGTTCAGTCTCAAGATTATCACATAGTTTGGTTTTCTTTTCCAATTCTGAATTCAATTCCGAGATTTTAGTTTCTGAATTTTCAAGATTTACTGTAATTTTATTTAGATCAACAACAGCTTTTTCAGTTTCTTCCCTTGACACAGTTAACGACTTTTCCACCTCGATGATTTTTGCTTTCAAATCCAGGTTTGCAGATTCAAGAGCTTTAATTTCATCTTGATGTGATTCAAGCATTGAAGTATGATCTTCATTTGCCTTTTGAAGTTTATTATCTAATTCAAGTTTGCTAGTAGAATATGTTTCTTTCAATAACTTCAATTCATCAACCAAAGACTTATGTTTTCCATCTAGTGATTCTCTAGTCTTGTTTGAATTTTCAAGTTCAGATACCAAATCTTTATGCTTTAATTCCCATTCACGAAGTTTATTTTCATTGCCTTCTTTCAATGTGCCGTGAGATAACCTTTCTTCTTCGAAGCTCTTTTGGACGGATTGTAATTCTTGTTTGATATTCTCCAATTCTTCTTTGAGAGATTTTTGGGTGGAGCGTTCAACCTTCAATTCTTCCTCAAGTTTTTCAACGTTTTTAATTAAAGTACTATTCTGTCGTTTTAATCCTTCATTAGATTCTTCTAGTTCAAAAATTTGTTGCTTCACATTAGATAGTTCAGCTTGATAGTTTTTCTTGCTATTTTGAAGATCAGTTTCCAAAGTGATTTTCTCTTGGGTTAAAGTGGAAAGTTCAGATTTTAATTTCTCCAACTCTTTCATTTTTTCGTCTTTCGTAGAAATAATCTCCTGTAACTTTTTCATTTCAAGTTCAGTATCAACCTTGGATGATTTAAGATCTTGATAGGCAGTTGCAGCAGACCTCAATTTATCCATTAAATGACTATTGCTTTCGTCTGTTTCAAAAACCTTTTCATTCAAAGCTTTCAACTTGTCGTCGTTTTCTTTGGTGATGGAATCAATTTTGTCGTTCAAAGTTTGAACTTTTGCTTTAAAAGCATCATTGGTTTTATTAAGTATGGAGATTTGTGATTCGTATGCTTTTTTTGTTTTAAGCAATTCATCTTGAGCCATACTCATATCCTTTTCTAATTTTTTGATGGTATTTTCTGAGTCTGATTTTTGTTTCTTCAATTGAAACAAATCACGAGTCATATTATTTATACCATCCTCAAGTTTCTTTTTTGCTTGTTCATTAGAATCGTGTTTTATGGTGAGTGATTTGAGTGATTCTTCGGAAACTGTTGACTTTCTTAAAGCTTCTTGTAATTCCTTCGAATATTTGTTAGAAAGCTCTTGAAGCTTCTTTCTTTCTTTTTCTGTAGTTTCAAACTTTTCCGTAAGTTCCTTATTTTTCGTGGCTATTTGATCGTGTTCATTCTTCAACTTGGATAAATCTGCATTTGATTGATTGAGATTCTTTTCTAATTCTTTGAAAGTCTTATTAAGATGAGTTAATTCTTCCTTTAACTTTTCTTCATTTTCAGCAGATGATCCTTTATGATCATCCAAAGTTGATTGTAAATCGGAGAGTTCAGTTGTTAATTCTTCAAATAATTCGAACAGAATTCTACCATATGGTTCGGAATTTGGATCACGGAACAATGCTTTTTTTATTCTTGTGAAGTTGTCCTTGATCAAATTAACGTACAAGGAGTCAAAGTAAACATCCGGTAAACCTGTTTCATCAACTTCTCCTGAATTGATCAGTTCTTCATCAAAATTCTTGAAGTTTTCACGGTCTTTGAATTGTTTTACTTTCAATGCATAGTTATCCTTTCCTAAAGATTTCACCAAGAGTGAATTTAATTCTAATCTTGTAATTGGCGAGTCTTTAGTGGAGAATTCATAACAAACACCCAATAAGATTGTTGCCATACCATGTACCAATACGGCCGATTCTGAGGAATTATTTGATAAAAACGCCAAAATAGCTTTCAATATAGACGAATCACTTAGGAAATCATTCACAGCATTAAAATCTTCAAATAGCCAAACCGTTAAAACCATTAAATAACCAATGGCTATTCTGGGATCTATGCCATCCAATGTAGTGACCAATAATCCCGAGATGGCTTGTATTGAATTCATAACTTCTTCACCAATTTCCTCATCGCCGGTTTTCACATCTCTGGCCACATCCTTATTTTCTTCGGCATCTTCGAAAAGGTACATTAATATCAACGAAGCAAACCAAACCTTGTATGGATTGATCTTAACAGAGGAGTCATATTCCATTAAAGTTGTGAATATGTTTCCAATTGGGGGTTCTTTCTCCACAATGCCATTTTTTATGTCTCCATTACTTCCATGAGGTTCATCAATTTGATTTTCTTTCTCTTCATTTTGTGATTCACCTTCAGTTAAGTCATAAATAGTTTCATTATTATAAGCTTTTATTTGATCAGACAAAAATGCAGCTTTTGATTCTTTGTTATCTTTAAAGTAAGCACGTAAACAGTATGATGCATTAACTCTGAGGTCAAATAAATGCACCGAATTAACATAGAGGGCCCAATTGAGCAAAACTAATGGAACGGAAAGCGAGCCATAAGGTTGAATGTGTGATGGCATGGAAGGATCTATGTAAGGAACATCGACCTGAGAAAACTGGAACTGAATATCAGCATTTCCAGCAATGATATCACCAGCTGTGAGTAATGCAGATGATCTAACAGAATTATGAGTTGTAGGTGCAAAAATTAATTTCAATACGATGAAATGCATACCAGACTGGAATAATTTCTCTTGATTGTATTTGACGCTATCATTGTCATAGACAAAGATTCGACAAATTTCCAATCCATTCATCATATTCGTAATTCTTTGATCAGTCCAAACAATTGGCTCCGACATCATAGGCATTCCATTTTCATCCAAGGTATCTTCATCATACTTTTCCTCCACTACTTCGCCTAACAATTTTGTTAATCTTGGAACACACTGAGTCTCTAAGAAGAATTTTTGATTAGAAGCATTATATTGCAAGAGATTGATAATCAATGTTAAACAATCTTGCACCAAAATAGATCCTCTGATACCACCTTCTTCATCAATGATATCAAATAACATCTCAAAGGTATTCTCGAATGCCACCAATTTCTGAATGTTGAAGTTATTGTTCACGATAGCCATCAATAAGAGAATGGTCTCGTTTCTAACCGGTTCGTTGGTATCACCCAAGAGCGACACTAACGAGGATACGGCAGTGGGGATACTCAAGATGCAATCTTTGGTTCTGGTAGTTCTGGCAGAAACGAGAGCTTCAAGCAATTGCAAGGCATAAAGCCTGACATGAAAGTCATCGATATTCTGAAGGATTTCAATGAGGGTTTCCACGGTGTCCTTATCTTGAGTCAATGCGTCGGCGATCCAGAGGGAGAATTGGTCCAACGAGAGCTCATCCATTAATAACGGCGAAGGATACTTTCCATTTTGAAGTCGGGACTGTTGAGAAATCCACCCTCTAGTCAAGTCTTCAGACGATTCACCTCGAATAAAGAGAATAATAAATGTTTCAAGAATTGCCTTGACAATGGTGGGGTTTTCGATATCCTTCTTAAGGGTGGAAATCAAAGGACGAAGACCATATTCTACCACGTTTTCTCGAAATTGTCGACTGAAGCTCTTCAACCCAAGTACTGCTGACCTTCTGTCAGAAGCCAAATTAGCATGCTGGAGTCGGTTACAAAGAGTAGGGATGGCTTCTTCCACCAGTTGCACTTGGTTCTGCAGTGATAAAATGCTATTCAAATAGTCCATTGAAGGAACTAGGCTTTTTCCGTATGGATGATCTGGATGTTAAGACCACGGTTACTCGAAAAAACTCAACGCGTACCCCCAGAATGAGTGAGAGAATAATAGTGAGAGAATAATAGTGAGAATAGTGAGAATAGTGAGAATAGAGAATAGTAGTGAGAATTGGGTAATGAGAAGTGAGAATTGAGAAGTGAGATCGTATACTTAATCTACTGATAATACAAATGATACTGGTCTAGTTTGAAAGTAAGAATCAAGAATATTCACATCACTATTCCACCGTCATATAACCCTAGTGAGTCTTCCATTGCATTGACCACAACCAATATCCTACTGAAGTCAATTACTGCAAATCAGTACAAGGATCCAAGCTCAAGTATACCATTTGTTTGAGCTGATTTGGTAACAAGCCAGCTGAAATAGCAGAGATTAGCAGAGAACAACTATCAACATAAATTGGTCACATTGGATCAAACAAGGTTAATCATTTCATATTTCACACCGTTTAAGATTCAAACAAACGTTGCTTCTTATCATTCATACCTTAGTGGATTCATGGTGTTCAATTTCGACTCGAAGTACGATGTCAGTGAAGATGTAGCTGCGTTGTCTTCTACAGTTGAGTTCTTCCCCAATATCGACCAATTTGAAGAACCTCCAGAAGAACCCATCGAAGAGATCAAATTCTCTGAATGGTCTTTCAGGAAAATAGGTACTTTGCAGTCCCGACTAGAAGTCATCCAGAATGCAAGATTAAACTCAGAGAATAACTTTAAAGGAAAGTATATTTCTAATTTTGGGTCAGTTCTTATCTTCAACTTGGCTAATGAAGTGTTTGGCTTCAACGGGTGGTCTACCCTGATATTGCTGTGTGACAAGCTACAAGATGACTACAATGAAACCACATCGACTTATACAGCCAAATTCTCAAGTCTCGTAAGAGTTACATTGAAAGATGGTGTATACAACGAAAGCTACGGAATCGGAGAGGCCACAAATATGCCTCACAAATACATGTGTTTTAGTAAATGCAAAAAGCAAGCCATAACAGAAGCAACCAAAAATGCTATTCTAGGTCTAAGCACTCAAGTTGTTGACTATGAGACGAATAAGATCGAACGGGATTCGAAAATAAAGCTAGAAGAAAAGCATACCATTGGAATTATCTAATTGCCTCATACTTGTTGTATTATAATTACTTCAATACTTGTTGTATGTTTATTGAGTAATCAATTTATTTGTTTAATTTACATGTCTACTTAAAAGTCCAAAATATTCTTCTTGGGGAATTCTTTAATAGGAGGAACAGGAATTTCGGGTATCATATAAACCTCTCCATTGTCATCAATTCTTTCTCTATCCCTTTCACTCATGTTGTGAATCTCTTGGGCATTTTCTTTGACATATTCAATCAAATCTACCCAATTCTTTTGAATTTGATAAGCTTGTTCCTTCATATTTCTTCTGATCAAACCTTCAATCAAACTAACAGCATCCTTCTCAGTTTGATCTAAACGTTCGATCAAACGACCAACGGATTTGATGAGGTATTCTTCTTCATAAATCGTACCCTTTCTACCCTTTGCCTTCTTTCTTTCTTCTCTCTTCTTATTCTTGGCTGTTCTTCTTGATGCACCAGTCTTTGCCGTTCCCGATGTTTTACCAGTATATCTAGTAAAGAAAGAAGGTGTGGTGGAAGTTTCTGATGCAGCAATGGAAACATTATCTGGAGTGTCCATGTCATCTGGGACTCCATAGAATGAATATGGGTCTTCTTGCTTCTTTGCACGTAATTCCCTCAATCTTCTCAATTGTGATGTCATTTGTCCCTTACAGTCACTTAATAACTCGGCAATAGAACCAAACCCTTCTCCTAATTGGGCATCGACCACAGAATCAATCAAGTCTAGTCTCTTTTCCTTGGTGGCTAACAAAATGGCACTCTCAAATGAATAACTCTTACAGTACAATTTGATAGCTTCTTCAATGTTATTCAAGTAATAAAATTCAATCTCAGCAGCATCTGAATACTTGTGCTCATCCACCAAAGCAGTTACCAATCTCTCGGCCGAGTCAGTTGATTTGTCGGCAAGTTCCTCTCTTTGTAACAAAGACATAGCCTCCTTCCATTTTTTGGCAGAAATATAGTTCTTTAAGGAGTTTTCGTAATCCTTCAAATATTCGTAAATTAAACCTGCTTCGCCATGATTTTGGGTTGTTGATAAGTTATCAGCATACAACTCGTAGATCTTATTGGATCTTTGGTCATCATATCTGTAGATATTCAAAGCCGACTTGTAAAGGTCATGAGCAACAACAAAGTCATCAAATTCTTGATGATTTTCCGAGCCCATTTCATGCAACCATCCAAGGGCTTTTTCGAAATTCTTTAAGTGATCATCAATGTTAAACTTTCTTCTTAAATCAGATTGAGTATGTAATTCTTGTAAGAATGGCAAGTACTCCTTTGGATCCTTTTGCGATTGTTGGGCAATTGCCAAAGTTAACCTAACATCATATAATCCTAATGCAACATTATAAAGCTTGTTCACATCCTGTAAGAAACAAAGATGAATCACGGTTTGTTCGATTTTATCTTGTTCCAATTTGGTGATAAGCTTCAAAGCTTCGGTCATGTTAGGAGGCTTTTGACATGCGTAAGAAGTAATGATAGTTTGCAAGTATTTGTCAAAATATTCTGGTTTCAATAAAACAGAAAGAATACCTTGACAAATCTTATTGATTTTGGAATTGTTTGAATCGTATTTCTCTTCACTATTTTTGATGATTCTCTTGACGGTTTCAGCTTGATGAGATGCTTCAGACTTTTGTTGATCAATATGTAACTTACTCAAGGCTTCAGTCACATCGGCACTTTCATTCAAAGTTTCTTTATATTTGGTCAAAGTCACATCTTCCTCGTGTAAACAAGAAACAAAAAGGTCCAAATGAGCAATGCTGTTCAATTGCTTGACAAAACTTTCCAAGTTGTTGAAGAATAATTCGGGATCATAATCATGTAAAATATCCAAGTCAATTCTATGAGTACGACAAGCTAAGAAGGCTTTCTTGAACAGCTTTTGTTTGATGAAATTTCTTACTGCTGAAAGTACCATGATTCTTGGACAAATGGTTTCCAAGTTTCCTCTTGGTGCTTCTAAAACCACGGAGTAATTTGAAGGCATTGCATTGACCAAGAAAGAACCTCTTTCGATTTGTCTAATTCTTTCATCCGTTACATTGTTATTTCCAGAATTTTCAAAAATTGAGCTTTGGAAGTCACCTGTAGCTGTAGCAAGATGAACGAAGCACAATTGTGATTGAGCAGTTGTGAAAAGTAAATGAGATTCGGTAGTCTTAATCGATGTTACTGCGGAGGCGATTTGTTTGTCATTGGAGAACAATTTTCCATTGCTTGAAATACCAAAAGGTGTGTATGTTTTGATGGGCACTTCACCTTGGTGGATATCATTAGTTTCAGTGACTACCAACTCAAAGTCACGACATAATTGAGGAAACTTTCCAATTTCCTTCAAGTTTTTATCGCAATCTAATTGAGTGATTGTACCATCAACTGACTGAATAGCCAAAGCTTCAAAGTTTGCTTGTGATTTAATGATAATTATTTTAGAATTAACTTCAATAGAATCTTCAAACACTGGGGTGGTTTCATCTTCCACATTGAAAAGGAGAATTTTACTGGAATAGTATCCATCCACTAATGCTGCAATATATTTATTTGCAACGAATGAAACTTGCTTTAAAAATTCTCCCTTCTCCGTAATAATAAAGTCACTATTGATGGTTGCAGTTAATTTTGGAGATTTTCCTTTTTTCATGTCTTCCAAACTAAGGAATACAACATGAATCTCATTATTAGATGTACCAATGGCATATAATTGATTTGATTTACTGACAGCCAAATCATTAATGTTGCCAGTCACATCAAATTCTCTAAAACTGATTGGTGGTGGAACATTAGCAATAGATAATGGGGTGATCTTCATTGTTTCTCCATCTGTAACAAGAGTCATACCAATGTCGTCACCAATACAGGTTGGTCCTGTAACTATTTTGTTGGTGAAGTCAATAATTTCGAGACCTGTCTCTTTTGCAATCATCAAGTGCAATGGCTTTTCTGGATGGAATTTAGCAAATAAAATAGTTTCATCATTGTTGACAAATAATTCGCTCTTCAAATACCAGTGGTAGTTTTTAGTGGTCCATAATTGAACTCTATCCTTAAGTTGGAATAATAACACTTCACTGTCAGAAGACCAATGCAAATCTTCAATCAATTCGAAGGTTGGATCAAGTCTAGTATTGAATTGACCATGTCTTAATCCATTTCTCTCGAAGAATACCAATTCTAAAGCCTCGTCACCATCTTCATCGACTCCTCTCTTTGTAGATGCAATCAATGAACCTTGAGGTTTCCAAGATAAGTTGTGTTCTAAACCGTCACATGCCTCGTTGATACTATCAAGTTCTCCTTCACGGTTAAATACCCTAATAACTCTTCTGTCGAAAAGCTCATCGGTATCTTGTACTAACACTGGTTCAATAGTACTCACGGAAAAGTATTCACCATCTCCTCTCCAACTGATTTTGTTGGTATATTTATCGAAGGCAGAAAGGCTTCCCCTTTGGACTTCTGCCACTGTTGGATCCTTGAGAGGTCCATCTTCTTGTAAATCGAGACCTGCATGCTTCAAAGCTTCCTTTTCTCTGGCAAGAGCCGAAGTCATTCTACTTTTGCTGTCTCTGGCAACTTCCTTTTCTCTTTCAATGGCTTTAAACCCTTTTCCTTGGAACTGGGTTTCTTTCTTACCCCACCCGACGGAAACATGCTTGGAATCTACGATCTTGATATCATTGGAGTCCAATTGCTTCTCACAGATTGGTTCGAACATACGAGACAACAAGATGATCTTGTTTTCCTTGGTCAAGATCGACAATGTTTCCTCATCTGGAGACCAGCTGGATACGAATAACCCCACGTCTATGGATCCCACTATTTCTACCAATGTGGTTTCATAATCAGGTTGCAATGAATCGTAGGTGGCCAACACTATATCACCATTTTCGAGAACTAACACCAATTGGCAGGTGTCGACAAAGTGGTTGAAACTCAACAAGCGCGAGTTTTCTGTGATAGGAGACGATACTGTGAAGCTAGCCAAAACATTCTCTTGTCCTGTTTTGGTGAATTGTTGAACCTCGATGGTACTGGACTCTTCGGAGGAGAGAACGTAAGTGATACTGTCTGATACGGGATCGAACACCGAGTCTTTGACTACCAAGTCGGGATACGTCTTGGATTCGATATTGATGTATCCTCTGTTAAGAATGGCCAAGTTTCTCATGTTGGATAAACAACCTCTCTGTAGTGGTGGGTTAAGTATGAGATGGTTACTCATCTCAAAAAATTTGAATCCTGCATGTAGCTGATGTAGCTGATGGGTGCAAATCAGAATGGCCTACCATTTCGCAATCATGTACTGTGGAATGATGTAGTGGTCCAGTTACATTTATGGATAAGAAAGAGTTTAGGTTGTTGAAAGGTGGGGAGATGTGAGGGGGGGTAACTTGAGTAATTGAGTAATTTTAATATTTGGAGTAAGGTGAGTAAAACGGTGAGTGGTATGAGTAGATGCGAATAAGGAGAGTGGAGGAAGGGTAAGTGGGAGAAAGGGTAGTGGGGTGAGCGGAATCTAGGATCTGGAATCTGGGATCTGGGATATGACATCTGACATCTGGAAGACTTCATTACACTTGGTGTCTATCTTTCGGTTTTATTCTCTACGAGTTTTCTAAAATCGTTAACATTTTATGAGATTTATCTAATTTATCTAAATTTCTCTGAACTTCCCTCAAGAAAAGTTCAGGTAAAGAAGTGAATATGACAATATATGAGAACAGACTCATACTGAAACCCTCAGGGGAGTTGAAGAGACGATTTCTTGCTGCTTGGTGGCGATGTAGTTATGAACCGCATCCTTCACTATGAGACTTGGGTATAACTGCTTCTCAGTTAATGGTTCCCTAGTCAATGGGTCATACTTGCCCTTTTTCTGCAAATGTTCCATTAAATGCAATTTCTCGTAGGTGATTCCACTGGGGGTAACTACCGGGTCATTGAATAGGTTGAATGAGATGGGATCAAGAAGAATATCTGGTGCTTCTGTGGCAATTTTGTCGGAGAGCTCCTCACTAGAGTATCTGGAAGAGTCTGCAATAGATGATTTGTCCGAAACACTGGAAAAAACAGAGTTTCTGTGGCCAGAGTAGTTCGGGGTGTGGATATTGGTGGAGGTGTCTTCAGGTGAGTTCAAATCGGTTTGAGATGCCAACCGATAGTTGACAATCTTAGACTCATATATGCCATGGTTATAATTGTTCTTGACGATTTCTAGGAAATTGGTATAGTCCAGCAAGTTCTGCTTATAAAGATTAAGAAGTTGACGTTGGTAACTAGTGCTGCTGAAGTTGTATTCATGTTTACGTTTCAAACTCTCCAACTGGGATTTTTCATCTTCTTCAAGTAACTTATACATCTTGTAATAAAGACTATTGGAGGAGAACAATCCCGTCAACTCATTATATCTTTTGATTTCAGACTTCAAGAATAGGATATCTTGATAAACATACTTCGCCACCACTTCCGGTGAACCTTTGACCACTTGCGAATCAGACTGAGACTGAGAGGTGGAGCCCATTTGTGAGATCTTGGAGAAGAACCGTGAAGATATGCTGCTCATGGTGGGTTGATAATGCAAAAATGATGATATCCTTTAATAAATGATAGGAGCTTTGAGAGTCCAATCGGCGGATCGAACTCCCTTCTTATAAATGGGGCTACAATAGTGTCGTCACCTGGATATTGAATGCTAAAGGTACATCTCTCGTCAACGCATATGCAGGCAGAATGCATAATGACATAATTCCATAATTATACAATTACATAATACGATGGTTGCTTATTTGCGTATGAAACCCATTTGGCAAGCAACACGCAAGTAGTCTAAATTACCATGGAACGAAAGATAGGGGAACCTACATCGGAAATACTAGTGGAATCACAGGTTGGATGCAGTGGAAATTATCATGTTGAAGGGGAATTGTAGCAGCTGTTGGAACCAAGTCCATGTTGACTCTTTACTCTTTCCATCAATCACCCAAACGTCATAGGGTGAATTGTGACAGTTGCAATAGGTGCGATGGCGCAGGGGTACCAGGGCTAATTTCCGTTGCTAGTACCGGATCAATCACACTTCACAATTTTCACACTCTCACTATAAACTCTTGTCTATTGTCTGTGCCCAAACACTATAAAAAATAGGACATATTGTACTACCTGAAATTGCCAATTACCCGGCAGTTTGCCGAAGTGATGAGTTTCACTAGCAAACATAGAGCAGGAGTGTGCTGGACTATGGGAAGGATTATAGATTCGTCTCAGAAGCTTGAAGTGTTATGATAGTTCCAGATATATGTGTCAAAACTAAGTTTTGAAAGTTTAGTGAAAAGGATGGTGAAATTTCAGCACTATGCAACTTCCAACTTCCTATTTCCCCGGGAAAGGAGGGTGTGAGCGGGCTACAAATAATGTAATTAGAAGTTAAGTTTAAGTACATTGTGTGATGATTACGTGTTCTTATATATCTGCCCTGCAAAATTATAAGCATCAGTGAAAAAGCTAAAGGTGCTTAATAAGTCCAAATATCGATAATGATATTTATCACACTCACTAAAACTTCTACTCCAACTAAAACAACCACGATAAACTCCAAATTTTCTTCATGAGAATGGCCCAATTGCTCTTTTAACATTTGTAATAAATCTGAGATCACTTCTAATCTTTGATTTAAAAGCTCTACCCTCTGGTTGATTTCCAAGTATCCTCTAGCAGCCTGATAAATCGGCTCGAGATGTGGCTCGGCCCACATGAGTTCAGGAGAGTCCAAAACTGATCCATGTAAATTAATATTAATTCTAAGAATGAACAATTCTCCAATGGATTTCATGATCTCGTCTCTGTTCATCTCCACCTTACCTGTTTGTGCAATTTGTTGTGGAATATCTTGAGTATCTTCAATGGTGTTATCCACCAATTCCTCAAATAATGAGATTTTTACTGATTGTGCTAAGGCATGAGAAATTGAAAGCTTCAACATGTAATTATTATCATCCCTTAAAGTGATGAAATCATTGTAGATTCTTGGCTGATATGACTTGGTAATATAATAGTTGAATTCTTCAACTTGAATATCTTCTTGTGATAACTTTTCACTTTCAAACTTGGCCAAATCCTCCAAAAATGCAGCTTCTTCTTTTAAGGTATATCCCCACATAATGATAACCCCATATTCAAAAATGAACAAATCATTTTTCTTACCAATATCGATCTCACCACCTTCGTCTGCAAGTCTTATGAATTTATGATCTTCATCGCCTTTGTTGTTACCGTTACCCTTGGAGCCACTGATGCTATTGCTATCACTCCTCCAGTCTTTATACATGAACGGTGTATACAAACATTCGTCAAATAATTTGGGACTGGTATTATGTATTCTTTTACGATCCTTCAACCATCTTAGTAAGTCCTTCATCTTGTATGAACCACAGGTACAATATGCTGTAACACGAGGTAATAAATCTCTATGGGTTTTTCCAAGAGTTTCAGCATCTTTCCTAGCCGAAGTGTCGGTGATTTTCTTGACTTGAGAGTATACTCTGGTTCTTGCTGCTGCATATTCATCATCGTCATCATCATCATCATCATCATCATCGTTGACGCTGTTGCTGTTATTATTGTCAAGATTAGGGGGATCTTCGGGTAAAAGCTTCAATTTCTGAGATGTTCTACTGGTTCTTTGAAGTCCTATTTTGGGTGATTGGGCTATCTTGGATACTGCTCTATTTGCTTGTGGTTGTACCACGGGGCTTTTTTGGCTTTTTTGGCTTAAATGGTTTCTTGAACCGATTGCCGAACTGCTGGCTTCATTACCATATGTACCTGTGTCGTCTGGTAATATTATGGGATTCTCAGAAGTTTTATTACCCAACAAGGGCGACGATTCTGAGGTTGACTGTGCCATAGTCGGTAGTGTAGATTGACCTTGAAACCTAGCTTGATTAACTATATAAATCTCATCACGTGTGGTATAGTCGCGAGAACCCTTACGTAATCCATACTCTTGATGAGATGCCCTCAAAAAATTACCTCCAGAAATTTACTCTCATCACCAACATGTCCAGGCCATACAAGCTGAAGACTACGGAATCTTCTAGAAGGCATGCGTTCGCTTCATTTAGAGAACGTATCGAATCGATAAAAATCGAGCCCCACTTGAATTTGAGTAAAAGAGCCCATGACTATGTGGAATCATCGCATCTTCTTGCTACTTTAAACCATTGGAAAGAAGTTAATATTAGTGGGAATTTCACTGACTGTTTAGATAAAATCGAAAACTGTTGTCAATCATTGCCTCAGATCTTACATCATAAATCTACGATTTTTGAAGCTCTTTCATTCCATATTAAAGTTAATGATGCTCACTCTATTCAACCATTATTAGAGATGCTTGGACAATTTGTTCATGATTTGGGACCAGAGTTTATGCCATTTTATCCTGACTTCCTTAAGTTGACTACAGAACTTGCCCTCGAAACAAATCCTAATGATTCTCAAAATAAGCGGAATTCTTCCAATACATTAGAATGGATTTTCAATTGTTTAGCATTCACTTTCAAATATTTATCAAGACAACTTCTGATTGATTTAATGCCAACATTTCAACTACTTTTGCCATTGTTGAAGTTGGAGAAGAAAGTTTACATTTCTAGATTTTGTGCTGAAGCACTTTCATTTCTTATTAGAAAACTGAAACCACAATCATTAACTAATATTATCAAATTTTCATTTGATGATCAATTCGAAACCATAAAAGAAAATGAAGTGTATCGTGACTCATTATCGGTGTTATTTGCCGAGGCTATGAACAATACTAAAGGTACTTTCCATTCCAAATCTACAGAAATCTTGTCTAAATTGGTGGAAAATGCCTTGGTGACCACCAACAAAGATATGAATGCCAGGTTTGTTTCCATTGTGTCTGAGGTTCTTCTCAACACCTTGAGACACGGTACAGAAGAGTCATGTCAAAAGTTCTACATTTTGGTATCCCAGTATTTATCAAGCATATTACTGAATGCCGAAAGCATTACCACCTTCACGGCAATCGCACAATTATTAACCACCTTATCATTTGCTGAGTCGGGTTGGAAAGCCGATTGGTCTGCAGTAATTGAAACCGTGAATATGTTATTGGACAAATTGGAGTCTTTAAATATCGAAACCTTTTCAATTGATCAAGATTCAGAAAATCATATCACCGAGTTGATGGAGTCAATTCTGTACATGTTAGTAGTAGTTGTGAGAAATTGTGATATCCCAACTTTAACCAAATGTCATCATAAATTCTTCATTTCAATGATGAATCTCAACCAAGGAAAACAATTTTACATGTTTGTTGAAGCAGCTTGTGAAGTTACAAAATCCAAAGTAGTAAACTTTGGAATCGGTAAATACATTCAAGATTTCATCTCAAATAAGAATACTTCCAGTGAAAAACTTCAAAAAATGGCATTTTTCCTCACCAGATTAAGAAACAAGAATTACTATCAAATCTCACCTATTCCAATGGTTCCAAATGAAGTGGTGATACAAGTTATACAAGAGTTAAAGAGTCTCACTCAAATTGATAGTGCCAATGTCTTGGTAGAAATTAATTGGAGGTTGTTATTACTCAATTGCACAGACTTAAGTGATTACCAATCGCTAGAGAATTATTTGATAGATCTTACCAGCAAATTACTCAACCCTAACTTTGAATTCTCATCGCCATTTTCCAATGATGTGGCGGCCAAGGTGGTGGATCTTATTTCAGAACACAGTATCCAAACTGAAGTTATGAAATCTATCATGGAACAAATATTGAATAACTTATCAAACTTGAAATCATCACATTTATTCATTACTTCATTTATGAAATTCATTAAGAAATCTGCTCATAATACCACTGAACTTCTTGAAACTCATTACACCGAGTTAATCAACCAACTAGTTTCGAACTTAACCTTACCTAATCATTCTGTTCGTCTTTCAACCATTGAAGTTCTTTTCGTTATTCAAGAAACATTATCAAAACCAGAATCCAATTTCTTATCTCAGATTAGACTTATTGAACAAATTCCTTTGAGTTTAAATTCAGGAAGAGATATTTCCTTAAGAATGAGAAACTTGGCTCTTGAATTCAAAAATCTGGAGGATCTCACGGAGTTTGATCAATACATCATGGTTCACTTTTTGTTTGGTATGTTGACCAATAAATTTCAACCATGTTGGACTGCAACTTTTGAAGCTTTACCAAACGTGATTCCAAAAGCATTATCATCTAAATTGGTTTGGGATTTATCCATCAAATTCATCCAATTTAATTATAATAATCAAAACAATGAGTATTTCTCTTCATATGAAGAAACATTTCAAGATGAATCTAATGATTTGATTAATTGGCATCCAAATGAATCGAAATTAAAAGGTAATTTCGTCTGGGTCAATGATAAGGTTTTCTTGAAATATAGAAATATTCAACACTCAATAATGGAATATGTGGAATCCGTTGGCATGCATCGTACTTATAGTGGAAACATGAGATCTCAATGTATCCAAGCACTTGGGTCTGTTCCTTCCATTGCTGAAAGAAATTCTGATGCATTGGTTAATATTTTATTACAAGACGAAGTGGATATTGAAGAAGATGAAGTCATTGAAGTAACGGAACATTCTGTTCACTTCTGGTCATTTAAGGATAGAAACGATTTCATTGGCTTATTCACCAAATTCAAGAAATTAAAGAAGTTAAAAAACTCGGAAATGTTATACGAGTACATGTTAAATTTATTATGTCATAGACAGTTACCCATGCAAAAGTTGGCACTTGACGTTATTTTGAATTGGGGAATTGGTTCAATCAACAAATATGGTGATAACTTGAGAAATCTTTTGGACGATACGATTTTCCGTGATGAAATGGCCAACTTCATCACTACAGACTCCGATTCCAAAATAGAGCATAGTGATTTGGATGTGTTGATGCCTCTTGTGCTTAGAATTTTATTTGGACGTGCACAAGGATCTCCAAAGAGTAATAGTAAAGCTGGTAAAAGGTTTGCAGTTATTTCCATTTTACCCAGTTTCTCAGAAAGTCAAGTGATTGAATTCTTGAGCTTGGGTTCTTCAGCTTTGAAATTCAAGCAATTCTTTGTTGAACAAGGTAAGGTCGAGTTGGATATCTCCAGAAACCAAATAAGAAAAATTAATGGTTATGTGAACCTTTTGCTTGAAGTGTATAAAACTCTCGGCCAAGGTTTTAATAACGCATTGAAAACCACTATTGAACCATTGGTTTATTCTTTGGTTATTGCTCAACATAGAATAGAATCTAATGATGATCAATCTGATGAAGCCCATCTGACAGAAAAATTCGCTAGAAATATCAGACAGATTGGTATGAAATGTTTACATGATTTGTTTGAAGTTATGGGAGATCAATTCAACTGGGATGATTATTGTCCAATAATTTATCAATACTTGGTCAAACCAAGAATGGAAAACTTTGCGGTGGAAAATCTTCAACAACCATCTTCTTTAATGAAAATCATGGTAAATTGGATCGACTCTCCCAATGCGGTCAAGTTCTTGTACGTTGATGAATTTGCACCAGTGGAAGCAATCTGTTCATTATTTGGTAATCTGAACGCAAAGGATACCGTTGTATCATCGATATTTGATTTCTCGATTAAAGCATTGAGTAAGAAGAATATTGTCGATGATGATTACTTCACTTTGTTGGCTATCATAGTTAATTCGCTCACTAAGAACTTGGCGGAAATTATTGATAATATTACCGACAAAGAGATCGGTTCACTTGTGATCACAGTTTTATTACTTTTGATTCAAGGAAACTATATTGATGATGATAAAATCAAATCTTCATTATTAAACTCTTTGACTAAAGCTCTTGATAAACCCCAATCTCAAATCGATCCTTCTGATAAATCTAATATCTTGTTATCATTATCTTCTATTATCGATACCTATGAATGCACCTTTGAGGAAATCTTACCACTTTACCAAGCTTGTTCCAAATCTTTCAGATTATACTCTGATAGAAGAATTAGAGAAACTTTGGTTGGTGTTTTCATCAGTATCGGAACTAAATTTCTCGAATTCCAAGAAGTTTCTGAACTTTTAGCTGATTTGAATTCTTATTCTAGTAAAAGAATACAAGAATATGATTTCGAAAGAAGATTAGCTGGATTTAAAAAATTAAATGAAGAGGTGTATTTAACTTTGACTCCTGACCAATGGCTTCCGGTTTTATACAGTGTGCTTTATTTCATTAATGACCCTAATGAACTCGTTATTAGATCCAATGGTTCTTATACCTTGAAGAGATTTGTTGATAATGTCCAGCAAAGATCAGAAGAAGAAGCACAATTATTCCTTGTACAATTCAAGGATATCATTTTACCCCATTTGAAAATTGGACTTCGTAAGCCAAATGAAGACGTTCAATTAGAATACATCGAAGTATTGGAACATTGTATTAGTGCACCTAAATACTTCGACTCTTTGAACGATATGAGAGTTCTTACTTTTGACAACGATGATGAAAGAAATTTCTTCAAGAATGTCAACCATATTCAATTATACAATCGTCTGCGTGCGGTCAAGAGTTTGATTGAGGTCAGACATGGCTTACATGAGAATAGTATTTCACATTTCATCTTACCAATCATTGAACACTATGCTTTATCCAAGGAAGACAAATTCAATAGTATTGGAGTCCAAACTTTGGAAACAATCAGTTACTTGGTTCGTTGTGTAAGTTGGAGTCATTTCAAGGCAATTTTTAAAAGATATATCATGAACTTGAAAACCTCTACCAATGATCTTCTTAAGAAAAATGTCAATATGGTGGTGGCTATTTCTAATGCCCTCATGTCTTCAGTTAAGGCAAGAGAGAACAATTTGAACGAAGATTTGATTAAGAATATGCCAGAAGAACAAGCCGAAATCGACCATTACGTTCTCAAGGAATTATTCCCACCATTATTGAAAGTATTGGTCATCAGAAATGATGACACCATTGTTGCCAGAGCTCCTTTATCTGAAGCATTATGTTCCTTGATTACTTGTATCTCTCAGCCTTTGATAGAGTCTGAATTACCAAGTATTTTGACCAGTACATGTCAAGTCATGAGATCAAGATCCGAAGAGTTGAGAGATGCTATTAGAAAATCCCTTTGTAAGATCATGTCCATTTTAGGAACTGAATATCTTAAGTTTGTCTTGCAAGAATTGAAAACTGCCTTATCCAGAGGTTCCCAAATCCACGTGTTGAGTTTCACAGTTCATCATATCTTGGTGTACCTCTCCAAATCATTAAAAATTGGAGACTTGAACGAATCCTTAAGTATCATCATTGATATCGTTATGGAAGACATTTTCGGTGCAGCCGGTCAGGAAAAGGATGCCGATGGTTACCACAGTAAAATGAAAGAAGTCAAACATAAAAAGAGTTTTGATACTGGTGAAATAGTTTCTTCCAACATCAACTTGTCACACTTCAGTTTATTGATCAACCCCATCAAATCACTTTTACAAGAAACCATTTCTTTCAAGACTCAAAATAAGTTGGATGAACTTTTAAGAAGATATGCCCTTGGTCTTAATCATAATGAAGAAGCTGAAAAGCTGGATATCTTATTATTATGTTACCAAATTAATGAAATGGCATTTGAAGAGAAACAGGGTATAAAAGCTAAGGAAGTCAAACCTTCTGAGGATCATTTCCTTGTCAAATTAGATGCTAAACAAGCTAAAACTCATGTTAGTAATGCTATGCGTATTCATACGTTACAGAAATTTTCTTTTGAATTATTAAGAACGGCAATCTCTAGAAATGAGAACTTGAATTCTGTGGCCAATTTAAGTGGATTTCTTCCATTATTGGCGCAAGGTCTTAAATCTGATAACGAAGGTGTTACAGTATCTTCATTACGTATTTTGAATTCTATCATTAGAATGCCATTTTCTGAAACGGAAAATTTGGTGTTTGAAGATTGTGCAAACGTTTCATTGAATATTATTAGAGATTCTCCAACAACAAACTCTGAAATTTGTCAAGCTGCATTGAAATTTTTGGCCACTACTATTCGTCATAAGCCAGAGATTAAATTGACCGAATCTGCCATCAAGTATATTTTGGTGAGAATTCAACCAGATCTTGAAGAACCTAACAGACAAGGTTTAGCATTTAATTTCTTGAAATCGGTAGTTTCTCAACACTTTATGATTCCTGAGGTTTATGATGTTATGGAGAAAGTCGCCAAAATTATGGTGGTTAATCATGCTAAAGAAATTAGAGACATGTCAAGAAGTGTTTACTATCAATTCTTAATGGAATACGATCAAGGAAGAGGAAAATTAGAGAAACAATTCAAATTTTTGGTGAATAATTTGGCATATCCTACTGAAGCTGGAAGACAATCTGTTATGGAATTAATTCATTTGGTGATTATGAAATCTGGTTTAGAATTATTATCTAAATTAGCATCTTCATTCTTCGTCGCATTAGCCAATGTTTTAGCTTCTGATGATTCCAGTAGATGTCGTGAAATGGCTACAGCATTAATTTCCAGTATTTTCAAAAACTTGGATGATAAGGGTGTCGCCAACTTGGAGAAATATTGCATCGCATGGATTAATTCAACCAACCCCCAATTGAAGAGATGTGGTTTAAACATTTACAAAATCTATATTTCTGAATTCGATTATGGACATAACAATGCTATGGATAAGGTGGCCCTCACCACTATCCTTGGTGTTATTCGGGACTCGAAATATGAAGAAGAAGGTGAACTGTCTGTTGAGTGGAATTTGTTATACTCTGGGTTGAATGTTTTCTCTGCAATTGCTCTGAGTATCAAAATGAAAATCTTTGAAGAATCTTTCAGCGATTTATGGAAGAATGTGGTGAATACTTTACTTTATCCACATGCTTGGGTTCGTCTCATTTCTTCTCGTTTGATTGGAATGTTGATTTCAAATTTAGACAATGCCAAATTTGAATTGTCAAGTTTAGAAGTCCAGGACATTGCTTATAAGCTATTGAGACAGCTTGGAGCCCCTTCCATTACTGATGAACTTGGTAACCAAATCATCAAAAATTTGGTGACAATTGCTATGAAATGGGAGAATGGAAATGTGGAATATCAATCTACTTCTCCAGAGAAAGAATCTGATAAATATCAAATGGCCAACGATTATTTGATTTCTAGAACTTGTGCTATCATGAGACAAGAACATAATTACAAAGATTCTTTTGTGAGCAAAAAGAGTTCAATTAAATTATCTGCTATGTTGGTACAAATTACTAATAAGGAAAGACTTACATTTGTTGCTGAAAAATTACTTCTTTCTTTATACAATTTCACTGAGTTAAATGCTCAAAATAGTAAGGAAGAAGAAGAATTAATTAACCTTACTTTGGAATGTATGAAAATGATTGAAGAAAAACTTGGTGTTACGCAATATACCAATGTCTACTCAAAGGTCAAGCTGATCATTGATGAAAGACGTTATCAAAGAAAAACCAAAAGAGCTCAAATGGCTGTTTCTGCTCCTGATGTTGCTGCTAGAAGAAAGATTAAGAAGCATGAAAGATCAAGAGAAAAGCGTAAACACGAAAAGGACGAGAATGGTTATTATCGTCTGAAAAAGAACAGATTCAATTAAATTTGAATCCACTAAATTAATTATCATAAGTTTATAGTTTACTGTAAATAATACATTGAGCTATTAAGTGAAGTAATATTTATTGGTTGGATTCTTCAGTGACTGGTGGTTGGTTTGGTACTGAATCATGAACAACATGATGTGATTCTGGTTTTTCTTCGATTTTTATTTGATCCAGATTTTGAGGATCCTCACGTTCAATTTCATTTTCATGTTCATGTTCATTTTCAAGTTCATGCTCATGCTCATGCTCATGATCTTGTTCATGTTCATGGTCATCTTCAGGTGGGATTTCATCCCATTCAGAGTTCAATTCATGGTCATTTATTCCTTCACTTCTTAATTCCTCATCTCCATCCACTCCGTCTGAGTCCAACTTTTGTCTCTTGTAACTTTTCTTTTCATCTGTATCCTCTCCATTTATCTGCTTCTTCTGATTGTAAGCTAGCATTTCTGTTTGATACCTCACTCGGTCATCTTCATACAATTTGTAGTATGGTTTTCTATCTTCATCATCAAGATTCTTCCAGGCTTCGGTCATACTTTTTGATAAATCATTGGCTACTCCAGGATTCTTGATTTCATTTTCTTGTTTGATTCTATCTTTCTCCATATCACAAAATATGAGGTAAGCATTGGTTGGTCTTTTTGGTAAATCTGGGTCTCTTATTTTCAGTGGTTTCGAAGTAGAACCACTTGTCACACTTGAAAGTGGACTATTCTTCACTTTTTTAGATGCTTTCTTGGAAATTCCATTTCTACTTAACTTGGATACTGAAGGATTAGCTGAGTCGTCCAAAACATTGGCAATAGGTGGAGAAGCCATTTCTTCGAATGAGTTGATTCCGTTGGGGATATGACTGGCCCTATCCTCCAATCTTTCAAGGAGTATGGCATATTCCAACCTCATTCTACGGATTGCTGCCTTTGTTCTTGACAACGCAAGGGTTGCAACTTCGTTATTTCCTTCCACTTCCAAGATCCTTCTCTTCAAATCATTACATTTCTGTCTGTAAATTTGTTCTAGAAGTTAGTTTAGTCATGTGGATTGCAAAACTTCTAACTTACCTTCGGAAGCATCGGATACCAGTTCATTGATGGTGGGTGACATGGTTTGTCCTATTGATCAGTTCAGTATAACTCCAGAGATTGAGAAATCTATTATGCGATATTTGGCGAGTGCACGAATAGATTCGAACAATTGGAACCATTAGTATACAGGACACAACTATACAAATTTCATTAGTTTAATTGCACTATCGATCATAAATAAAATAAAAATGTTTGGCCCCTTGACCAACCTAGGTTAGCATTAGCTATTACTTAATTTTCATGAGAAGAAGCTGGAGATAAAACTTCAAAATCGGAGAAATCTGCCTCATCTCCTTCCACACTGATTAAGTCATAGTCTTCCTCCTTGTTAAGGGTATTGGTATTTTCATGAAGCGAAGATGGCTGATTTGCATCATGGTAGGTAGAAGAACGAACAGAATCAAAAGCAGATGAGCTTGTGGTAACAGTAGGTAAAATAATTGAGTGAATCGAACCAGTAATTTTCTCAATTTCCAGATCGGAATCGGCATTCAGGCTTTCAAATGGACCCAATGCGTTATTGAACAGGTCAATTAATGAATCTTCTTGCATCTGTTCCTCATTTCCTTGGTTTGTAAGCTTTCCGGTCAATTTTTTCAAGCTCAATCTACATTCCATGATAGAAGATGGAGTAGACACAACTAACTTGAATGGATACTTCATATGGGTGTTAATCACATGAACATTAAACTTACCAACCTTTCCTGGTAAGATTCCATGGTTTTTGCGAATATGAAGACTTGAAACTGTAGATCCCAAATAGTTAACAAAATCCAATTTCATATCCGAACAATCGATTTCCTCACTGGTCTTATTGTGAAGAATAACCTGTGTTAAGGAGCTAGACTTGGGGACCGCAGTAACCTCCACTGCACCTGATTTTTCCATATTCTTGATTGGAGCTCTTGACACGGGATTCTCAGAAGTGGAACTTTGTTTGATTGTCAATAAAGTAGTAATATCTCTCTCAATGATACCTTCAAGGATCATATCATTAGCATAAGCAGTGACACTCAATTTGGATGAGAATGGTATATCGCTTGAGGTCCCGAGGTTAAATTTCCTTTGCTGACCTGGTTTGATAGAACTTGATATGTGTGCACAAATAGACTCAGTGTGCTCATCATCACGAACTTCGAAATTGATACTTCCCTCCTCGATGATAACATCAGAAGAGTTGATCAAAGTAAAAGAGAGAAGTCTAGAATTGGTACCAATCTTGTTTGGCTTGATGGTCACACAACCAAAATCTGTGGAAAATTCCTCTTGTTCCTCTGGTTCCTCTTGTTCCTCTGGCTCCTCTGCTTCTTCTGGCTCCTCTACTTCTTCTGGATTGTTTTCCGCTTCGCTATGCTTAGTTTCGATAAAACTTTTCAAAGTAGCAAACTTAGAATCTTCACTTTCATACAAAAATTCATCACCAAGAACTGTAGCTGCAGTTGCAATCAACTCGTCGTATTTTCTCGAATTTTGCAAGTGAACATTTTCGATGTATGAATTCAACAGCGAAGGTGCATAGAAACCAACAATGGGAGATCTTTCCAACTGTCCCCTGTAATGGTTCCTATAACCTAGAACGCTGATCTTAGCCATTGGGTGGGACGAATCATGGTTTTCAAAAGTCTTGCCATCTTGGGTTTCCAGCTCACACATTTCACATAAGTCAAAATCGTTACAAATCAAACAGGAATACCGGATTCCTTTGATATAACTTGATGGTGAACTATGAATTGGAGAGCAACCATCACAGATGATACCTTTATGAGTGGGTGGAGTCGATTTAGGTTTCTGAGCAGTTTGTTCTTTAACACTTTGTTCTTCGACACCCTGACCTTTGGCAGCTTGTTCTTTATCACTTTCTTTTGTCTTGACTGGGGCAGCCTCAGTTTTGTGGGGTTGTGCGAAGAGATCCTTAAAATGGTCCATAGCAACTTCAACCAAACACTCACCCAACGTAGAGAAGTCGATGGGAGAAGCCTTATCCTTGCGGTAGGAGTTGTAAGCTTGAATGATTGGAGGAGTACTGTCAATAATCTTCAACCTAATGCGATTCTTCACCAACAAGCTACGAGCTAAGCTCTTGAAATCGCTCTCGCTTTCGAGCAGCACATATTCCTTGTGTCTCTTGGACTTTCTCATGAATTTAACGTAAGGTTCGCTGGCTTGTGTTATTCCCAAATCCGTTGATGTCAATAAGGTGACAAGGTGTTCTTTGGTGCTCAACTTCTGAAGCTGGCTCTTCTTCACTTGATACAGCTTCTCATCCGTCTTGCCAGCACCAAAGGTCCTAACGTGAGTCACTTGAAGGGATACTGTATCTTCAACATTAGTACTCATGATGGCGATAAATTGATTTGTTATACGAGATGAATAAGTTGATTTAGATGATTAAATTTGCTTTGCCTCTCTAAGGGGTTGGTCTATTTCCACGCCCTTTTCTTGTGATAAGGATCAGCACACCCCATAGTGAGGCACAGTGAGGGGACCGAAAAACGGAGGCAAACTCAATCACTTGTCAGTATTGCGGCAACCCAAAACAACTTATCCATGGCCCCTTATAAATATCCTAAAGTAGTGGTATTTGACTTGGATTACACATTATGGCCATGTTGGTGTGATACACATATTCTGATGCCACTTAAGGCCGTTGGCAAGAATCAGGTACACGACCGCTATGGTTATAGTCTCGAGTTATATAAGGACGTTGAATCAATCGTGACGGAGTTGAGCCAAAACGATGTGATAATAATTGGAGCCAGTAGAACCGCTACACCACGGGTGGCTCAAGAGCTTCTATCGTTGTTTCATGTGGGGAATCAGCCTGCCATAAAGTATTTTCACTCCCTTCAATGGGGACAAGGATCCAAAATTAAGCACATCACCAAAGCAGCTAAAATGCTAAAGTTAGAGAACGAGCTCAAAAGCGGCGAGTTCATCTTATTTGATGATGAGACCAGAAACAAGGATGTACAATCGATCAATTGCAGCTTTGCGCATATTTACGATGAATCCAAAGGCTTAACAAGATCCATTTTCGAGAATGCATTGGTGGAATGGACAAGAAATCATTAGAGTTTATAAAACTGGACAAGAAAACATTAGAGGTTAGATAAAGCTGGACAAATAGAAAGTTCATTCATTCCCTATTGAGATCATTCACAGTTATACAGGCACCAAGTTGACAGATCTGGAAAGTGAAACCACTCGATTATCCAGATTATGATTTTGATTATGATGCGATGGGGTGATGGTTACATATCAGTTCATTTCAGAGTGGTCATGGATGTTTCCAGCAGGATTACATAAATAGTACATTAGACATTATAGATTAATCATAATACATGGTCTAATTACCCCTACTGAGTAATTGACGAATAGCGTATAGTATTCGGAACACGAATGCGGTGAAGTTGATGTGAATGTTGTAACTAATTAAAAGATTCTTGAATTGACTTAACAAGGGAAACAAGGTTATCATGAGAAGCATTCGCGGGAGGGTTGATTTCTTTCTTGCTTTAGTTAGTAAATGTCCCACTGTAGTTCCATTTCCAGTACATACTTGTCCCAACCAACTTTTGAGGTTCTCGTCGGACCAATCGGCCACATCTCCATGAGTAATATTGACTGCACTTTCTTCTAGCGAATTTCGGGTTGGATTTGTTTTCTTGATCTCTATAGGATTGTTGTCTTCAACAGAATCTTCCACAGAGCCCTCTACTGGGCCTGCTTCATCATTATTAGACGATTGTTGTTTCGGTTTTGCATCATCCTTTAATGTGCTTTTTGATGGGCTCCTGTGACCCGTTAAATATTCTTGAAGAGATGTGCCCAAATGTGGAAACGTCCTCAACACAATGAACACAGCACCAACCAAAACTGCACTGGTGGCGGTGGCTTTCTTCCAATTTCGCCCATTCTCTTTCAATCGAAGTGCCATTTTGCGATGCCTGTAATCAGGTCCTCGGTTGATTATTATATAAAATGAGCAACGATTTCACGTGTGTCTGATATCAAATTATCCGCGGTGAGGTTTATGTGGGGAAGAATGGGTAGAAAGTTGAAGAAGCTACCAAATATCTCCAAAATGACATTATCCATTAATTTGTGATCAATTGATTGATTTTATATTCAGCCAATTTCTAATCTAATAATCTAATAAGTTCTAATTACATAACTTTCAAATTATATCTAATTAGATTGTTTAATAAGGGGTTTGTGAATTGACGTTATTGATTAAATTGATATAAATAATACAGAAGCTAATAGAATTGACCCATTAACTCTAAGAATTAAATTGAGGATCCAAGTTAGCTTATAACTCTTGGGACTTTTCTGGCTTACCGGACTTCTTTGGCAACAAGTTTTGGTGAATGTTTGGCAAAACACCACCTTGAGCGATGGTGACGTGACCCAACAACTTGTTCAATTCTTCATCATTTCTGATAGCCAATTGCAAGTGTCTTGGGATAATTCTGGACTTCTTGTTGTCTCTGGCGGCGTTACCAGCCAATTCCAAGATTTCAGCAGCTAAATATTCCAAAACGGAAGTCAAGTAAACTGGAGCACCAGAACCGACTCTTTGAGCATAGTTTCCCTTTCTCAATAATCTGTGAACTCTACCAACTGGGAAAGTCAAACCAGCCTTAGAAGATCTGGAAGTTGAAGCCTTTTCGCTTGATCCTGCTTTACCTTTACCACCGGACATTTTGTATAATTGTTATATTGAAGTTTTACATTAATGGGGCATTCTGGCTACTTATACTTTGTGACTATCACGAGTACGTCATCATGTTAAATTGTAAACAACGGTTTTATTTTCCTAGTCCATGTGCATGACTGGTACCGTGAATTCCCCATACATTGAATTGCGCATACGAGGTATGAAGTTTACACATTAGGTGAGTAATTAATGGTACATTCTCCATGGTGCGAATACTTGAGACCGACACAGTATATCTTGTTCTGGAAGTGCCAAAGTCGCGTGGAGCGAGTTTTGATTGCAAACTAAATACCCAAACTGAGATCGAATATAAAACCATTGGAATTCCCAGTCTATTCAACCACCTGCATCCCAGTAGACATAAACTTATTTTAAAATGGCCCCACCTAAAGCTGAAAAGAAACCTGCCTCTAAGGCCCCAGCTGAGAAGAAGCCAGCTGCCAAGAAGACTGCTTCCTCTTCCTCCGACACTAAGAAGAGAACCAAGACCAGAAAGGAGACTTACTCTTCTTACATTTACAAGGTCTTGAAGCAAACTCACCCAGATACCGGTATCTCCCAAAAGGCCATGTCCATCATGAACTCTTTCGTCAACGATATTTTCGAAAGAATTGCCTCTGAAGCTTCCAAGTTGGCTGCTTACAACAAGAAGTCGACTATCTCCGCCAGAGAAATCCAAACTGCTGTTAGATTGATCTTGCCAGGTGAATTGGCTAAGCACGCTGTTTCTGAAGGTACCAGAGCTGTTACCAAGTACTCCTCTGCTTCCAACTAAGCTAGTTAGTCACTGCTACCTCCAATTTTAGTTTATTCCTGTGTATTATTTAATCAACTTCTTTACGATATTTAAAAGTTGTAAGTTCTCAAAGTCAATTGATAGCAATCCATACCAGTGTAAGATGATAACATCCATTCTAGCTAAAGTAGTTTGATAAGAACCCTTATGTAGTTTGATTCTGCTGTTATCAATTTTCACATTTCTTACATGTTCCATGTTTGTCGTTCATATTTGTAGCTCATATTTGTAGTTTTTACATAATTCTGAAAATATTCGAAAAAAATACCTTCACATTTTATTGCCATCCTAATTGGATAAGGTAAAATTGAATTAGAATAATTAGAGATAAATCTGTCATGCTTTAGTAGGAAATCATTGATAGTTGTAGAGATCTCCCTTTATGTAGTGGCACGTGAAACACATACAATCTATCAACTTTTGCAACCAAAAAATCTGATGAAAATACCATAAATCATGAAATCTTTATTACTCCAAATCTTTACGGATTTAATTGTAAATATTGATTAATTGACATGAAGAGGGTGCAAGATTTGGGACTCCCAAGCTTACTTCACCACATGTGCTCAGTAGTACTGTTTGAATCAATTATATGTTTTTATGCAGGAAAAGATTTGAAAAAATCAATTTACAGTTTACATTTTACAGGTTAGACACAGTAGCGAAAATTCTTCAAAATTTTTTTCGCCCTACACCTAAAGGCTTTTACAAATTCTTTTTCTTCATATTATCTTAACATAGACAAAATGGTATGTACATTTGAACACTAAATTTCCATTAGGAAACCATCGAATATCATGACATAGACTAACAATATCAGGACACTAAGACTCCAGTTACTTTAGCTAAGGTTATCAAGGTTTTGGGTAGAACCGGTTCCAGAGGTGGTGTCACCCAAGTCAGAGTTGAATTCTTGGAAGATGCTTCCAGAACCATCGTCAGAAACGTCAAGGGCCCAGTCAGAGAAAACGACATCTTGTGCTTGATGGAATCTGAACGTGAAGCCAGAAGATTGCGTTAAACAAATCCTTTTCAACATCATCATTCTCACTACAATATGATAACCTGTATTCTAAAAGACTCAATAATGTTGATCTACATGACATACGTATTAAGGATTTCATTGTCGAATTAGCAGAGAATTGCGGTCATTTGGTCGCCGATGATTGCCTTGGTTCGTTTGTTGATTAAGTCTACGTTTCATGTTTTAATACACATAATTATAAAAATCAATTTTCCAAGAGTTAATATTGTGCTTTACCAGCTTTTCCCAGGTTATTGTGGCCAATTAGACCTCTTGGTGTGTAGTGTTACTTGTAAAATTAAGGTCACGTGAATTTTCATCGAGCCCTAACCCTAACCCGTTTGGGAATGCGACTATTATCCATGCACCTCGATCACCAAACTAATGGTCACGTGCATGGGTTTTGCAACCTAAACTAATTGAGACTCCACTTGGTTCTATAGTTCGTAAGTCATTATTATGTACATGTATATAGGGGTTAACAACAAGGTTATTCTTTGAAGAATCGCTCAAATGCTTCTTTGGTGGATCTTCCCTTTTCAATTATTCTTTGTTTCGACCAAAAGCTTTGCACTTTACTGAAATAGATCAAATGCTTAATATCCTCGAAATCTGGACAAGAGAGAATTTCATTGTAAAGGTCCACTGCCTTCATATTGAGTCTGTCAAGAATGAAAGGTTTCAACTTGTCAGGAAGTCTTTTGTACGGTGGATGGGGAATATGTTTGAAAGTTACCACTACCGTCAGGGTTGACCAAATGTACTTGATTGAATATAATGAATTACAATCAAATTGTTTAAGTGGATTGCTAAACTTTCTTGATCTATCCGAGCATCCATTAGCACAAGTGGATTGTTGTGAACATGTATATTTGATGGAGAAGATTTTTACTCCTTTTCCCTTACTTGGCAATTCCTTCCTTATCCATTTGAACCCAGTAAGGTCAAGCAATGGCTCCACATACTTTTGATGAAGCTTTTGCAATAATACATTGCGGTCCGAGGTTTGAAGCAGTTCATCTCTAAATTGGATACCATCAAATGCTAAAGGCTTTGATTTGTTTTTAGCTATCAAATTCAATAGCGCTTCACAGCTATCGATCTGATTCGTCATTATCTCATCATCTGAAGGTACTGTTGTCACGGTTGATCTTCTGCTATTTGTTGCTGAAAAGTCCGAGTTATTTTCACTAGCACTATTGTACCCCAGACCATCCTCAGGAGTTTCAGACTTACAAACACATGCCTTATCCTTTTGTTGATTAATATCCTTGGTTTCCCCTCCATCTGTTTGAAAATCCTCATCACGGTTTATACTTGGCTCATGGTCTAAACAACGTTTCTTGTTCTCGGTTGCATTATTATCCGTATTGCCAGGGCCCCTCTTCCTTTCCGCAGGTTCGAGTCCCACCAGAGAGGCAGTTGCATCATTGTCGTGTATAAGTCTGTATATATCCATGCAAACCCACCATTCACGTTCAAACTGACTCTTCTGATTTGCCCAACACTGAAAGCTGTATGGTAATAGCTTGAAAGTGAACGAGGTCGCCGCACACTTGACTCAGTCTTCACCCGTCAATCGCGTTCACAATGCAGGTTTTCATTGGACATGGTAAGGTCTGATAATTACATCTTTCACTTGAATATTGCAGTACATACGACCTTTGGTCTTTTACTCGTGAACCTCCCAGACCCAAACGTATTTAGAATCTTACCTTCCAACTTCAGTCATGTGTATTATACAATCTTCTCTATGAAGATCAGCTTTTCAAACCAAAAAACCGGACACTATATTGTATCTAGTGTTGGCTCTCCCTCCACAACCAGTACTCTGACTTTAGATGTCGAATTGGAATCGCGACATTTGAACGACATATACATGCGACATTATTTCAACATTCATGAAAAGTCCACTATTATCAACAATAACCCTTATTGAACTACAATAGTTATTTTATAAGATGTCTGATTTAGATGATGATTTATTGGCATTGGCAGGTGGAGCTGATGATTCTGGAAATGAATCTGAAGACTACGAACCCACTTTAGGTAAGAGGTCTAGAAGTGGCGACGAGAATGATGAGGATGCAGACAACAATGATGATGACGATGATGAGGTGTTATCGAAGAAGAAGCGTCGTATGGACAGCTCAGATATAGAATTTGATGACGATGAGGAAGATGAGGATGAAGAAGAAGATACATTAGTCAATCCATATCCTTTGGAAGGAAAATACAAAGATGAACAAGACAGAGACAAGTTGGAGTCAATGGATGAAATCCAAAGAGAACAAATCTTATTCGACAGAACTCAGGAGATGGAACGTTATAATGAGAATAAGTATTTGCAACAAAGAATGAAGCAACAAAAGAAGATGCAAAGACAGCAAAGTGGCTCCAAGCCAACTAGATCTTCGAACCGTGCTAAAGGAAGTAACGTAAAGACCTCCAAGCTTGATAAATTAAGTGAATTGAGAAAGCAAAGAGAGCAGAAGTCAAAGAAGGCGTATGATGATTATGAAGATGACGAAGAGGAAGAGGATGAAGATGATGACTTGAGAGATGAAGAAGAGGAAGAAGAAGACTATGAAGATGGACCTGTCACCTGGGGTGGCGCCAGCAAATCAAAGTCCAAGAGATCAAATGCTAGAAGTACTTTGCAAGATATTAATAGAATAAGGATTGGAAGAACCGTTTTGAGTAAATATTGTTTCTATGCCTTTTTCAATGACTTAGTGATAGATTGTTTCGCAAGAATCAATTTGGGAATGGATAAGAGAACAAGAAGACCAATATATAGAATGGTTAAAATCATTGATGTTCGTTCAATTCCAGAGAAAGCATACAAGTTGAACAACTTCAAGTCAGATTTGTACTTGAAAGTAAGTCAAAATAGAAAGCAAACCAAGGAATTTCCAATTACTATCTTTTCAGATTCTCAAATCAGTCCTGATGAATTCAAGACCTATGAAAATGAATTAAACAAAATTGGTGAAAGTATCGACTATGCTGATGATGTTAATGAGAAGTATACTCAAATTCAGTTCTACATCAACAAAGGTGTGAGTGATAAAGATGTGAATGAGATGCTTGAAAAGAAGCGCAAGCTTCTTAGTGGCAAAAAGAACGACGTCTCTTTGACTGGTGTGGATGCCGTTTTCAAAAAATCAAAGTTGATGGACGAATTAAAAATTGCAAGACAACAAGGAGACTTACAAAAGAGTGAATCTATTTTGAACAACTTGAAGCAAATAGAAGATGCAGTTGCTAGTCAAATCAAATCCACCAACCCTTCAGAATCCTCGAATACCATGTATAAGGTGAATGAAAGAAATCGTAAGCTTAATTCTACAAACATTAGAAAAGCAGAGATTAAAACTAAACAAACAATTGTCCAATTTGATGGAGGTGATCCATTCTCCAGATTAAAGACAGTTACAAGAATGTTTTATCAAAATCTTACTCAAGAAGAGAACGAAAAGGCTTTACAAGATGCCAAAATGAACCTTCAAGAGAAATTAGCAGAAAAATCCAAGCAAGAAGAAAAAATCGCAAAATCTACTTACAGAGTATTAGGAGAGATGGACAAGCTTATTAAGTCCATTGACATCGATATAGATTTTGCTTGAATTCCATCATACCATTTGCAATGTTCCCTTATTAGGCTGTATACATATAAGAAATCCAATGCTACTCATCATTTCCGTAGATCATAGATCATGTGAGGCTTATTCATCTGAGTCAATTACAAATCACAAATTACTCCACACTCTTAAGCCCCCAACCAGAAAAATCTTAATGTAAAATTTTCACCAAATGAAGTAATCTTCCCCAGCAATAACCATCACTAGTATCAACCTATAGAAAATATTACCTACTAAATACTACATATAAGTTGTTGATCATATATCCCATAACATTATTATACTTTTATATACAAGAAATAAACCCAATAAATATTAGACTAAAAGTCTAGCTCTTTCATAATTTGCATGCGTAACTCCCTTCTTTCAGATTCGATATCCGAAGATGAGTTATCAACATCTTGTGTGTCGTCATAGTAGTAGTGATAGTCATTAAATGTGTACTCTTCGCTTGTTTCCGGTCTGAGGTTACGCACATATGCGTAATTATCTTCGCTGAATGAGGCTATCGATTCCTCGGCCGAGGACATGGAATCGATGCTAAAGGCATCATCGGAAATGTCGTGAGATGAATGATGCACCACTGAGGTTCCAGCAAAGTTCTTGAAGTTCTCGACGTTATTTATCAAGAAGGGATCATCCAAGCTACCTAATGTATGGCTGGCTACATTGGGTACCTCTTTAGAAGAGGAAAGCTCTATGGAATCTTTGGATAGCGATGCAGAGGTTAATGAAGGAAATGTGTTTTCGGACTTGGTCAGAGATGTAGTATCGTTAGGGTATGAGTTACTCTTGGTCATTTTTTGCGATCCAGAAGACTTGGTTGACACGGGAGTTGATGCCGGACAGTCCATGTTTTTGCAGAAGGATCTAGTAGTACTTCTTCTGAGTAGCAGGAAAAGACGTTGTTTTGAGTTTGCAACACTGGATTTGATAGGTTGATGCTTTACTTCACAGGGAGAATCGAAAGTGACGATATCTTCCGATGAGTTATAGTAGTAATGTTGGTTAAGGGCTTCGTCATATTTGACAGTCCATGGCCCAAACGATGAAGGCATAGTGGTTGCGACAGGGGCATTCGAAGCCTTTCTAGGGCACTTCATGGCGTACGGTTGTTTAGGAAAGAATCTAAACGTTTAGATATGAGGCTGGATGGTGGTACAAATGTTGCATACCGCCATATATATATATATATGTATCTACTTAGGTACGCAGATTTTACATGCATCAGCCGTCTAGGCCCGTATTAGTAAATGACCGAGTGCCGCTCACGGTACAAACGGACGCGGGTACTTGTAATTCGTGTTATCTCCGCGAGTGACAGCAAAAATTTGCGGGAGGCAAATGCAATGTTTTACCCTTCCCCCCGTAGCTACGCATCGGACCCAAAAAATTACTAAGCTTGCATAGTTTACTAATGCAAGCGAACGAACTTGGGTACTTGGATTACAAAACACTATCTGTAAACGGAACTTTGGCGCTGGTAACGGCGCTGGTGGGGTGGTGGGGGTAAGGGGCCAGGCCAACCTGAGTGTAATTTCGCCACGTTGGTGTGAGGAGAGTAATCATCGCTGGTGATGCTGACATTTTGGGATATCACTGGGATTGCTGTTGGTTTAAGGTTGACGAACCTGAACGGCTGGCCTGTATCTGTGGGGTAACACACCATCTTCTTTGCTTGACAAATAATAGCTCATGGAGCACGGGATGCAGGCACTGCTTAGGCGCGAATCGTTGTAGAGGTGCGGATGGAGGTGGAGGAAAATATCCGATCCGTGCAAATGCCGGCCGGCAGGGCTGTTGGCACAGAGACAGTGCCGTAAGCCGAAGCTGATGAAGCTTACAGTGCTCACAGTGCTCATCTCTGAGCTCATCTCTGATTCTTCGGCTTTATACTTCCTGTGTGGTGGTCACTGGTTGACCACTTTTACTGAGCTTAAGTTGTTTCTTCCCCATCCAAAAAGGCTCCCTATTATTTCTATATTTGGATGGACAATATCCAGAAAAATCAGATAAACATAATAAATGGATGAAACAATCCCTCCCCCGCTCGTGAATCCTTATTCTTACGATAAGGTGTTCCAAAAACTTCGCTTCAGTACATTATTCCAAATTGGGCTGGTTCCCCTTTAGACTTTTTTGGTTTTTGGCTCTTTTTGGTTCTCACACGACTTGCGGTAAGTCTCCAAATTCCAGGGTGGCGAACGAAGCAACCACACACCAAAACACCAAACCACCAAACCAGCCCCAGGGATCACATGCCCCTTATCACCTGCTATAGATCAGGTGTTCAAATAATAGGTGCACACCATACAAAGCCTAGTTAAGCATACGTATGCCACGTTACCAATTCCCCCAACAGACGCTACAAGCAAACACCCCAAATCTTAAAGCAGTATTATTCAACTACGTCATCCGCAAGCTGTCAAAAAATCACTTGGGCGTGTATCGTCTGTCGTCTCCTCTCCCCATACTCCCAACACCTCTCCCAACATAGCGAACAATACCGTGGGGTGCGGTTGGCGTAATTTGTTGGCGTGCATGTAGCAATTGTTGAGAGACAAAATCACTGAAACAGGTAGTAGACTGATTAACTAATTACTGTATTCAATATGGTTTCCGCTGAATTCAACCAAAAAGTATGAATAGAACCTCTAAGGTTGCTCAATTGACTCGATTGATACTAACCAATAGGCCGATGAAGTCAAGAACTTGACCAAACGTCCATCTGACGATGAATTGTTGAAGTTGTACGGTTTGTTTAAGCAAGCTACTACTGGTGACAACACCACTGCTCAACCAGGTATGTTCAACCTTAAGGCCAAGTACAAGTGGCAATCCTGGAAGGACCTTGAAGGTACTTCCCAAGAAGATGCCGAGAAGCAATACATTGCTTTGGCTGAAGAATTATTGGCTAAGTACCAGTAAGTACAATGATCTATGATCTATGATCTATATACCTAGTCTATATATTATGTTCATACAATGTGTTATTCTGCCTTTTGCTTGCTAAGCAATTGAGTGATTCTTCTAGCGTAGTCTATCATCATGAATAATGGGATTAACAAGTATGGGATGTAGATACCTATCAAATTCCACGTTTCGGAAGACGTCAAACCGAATTCCCCACTGACATTGTAGACGTATATCAAGCACACGAAGGTGGTAAACGAGGCATTGAATCCGTAAATGGCCATCCATACGTAATGTTTCTTGGTTTCCCACCACATTTGCTTAATACAGTAGAAGAATAATGGCAATTGGAACCCCAATTCTATTGCACCAAATACTTTGAACCATACTGGTAATTCTCCAAGAAATAACACATCTTTATTGGTTGCAACGTGAAATTCTAAAATGTTCTTGGAGATCTCGAGTTGATACAGCCTTGGGACTATAATGTTCGAATCAACTAATATGGTGATGGGAATGTGGATGACAAAGTAGATGAAGTAGAACTTATCAAGCTTGCTAAGCCTGTTGAAAAAAGACATGTTGACTTATTATGCCTAATCCGGTATTGATATAGAAGAATACCTTCGTGTTGTAAGCTGTTAACCAAAGTGAGCTGGACTCAAATTGGGTTCGAATTGGCTGGTTGATTCAATTCTGGATTTTCGCGTAAAACACATCACCAGATTCAAGGTTTTCTAATGCCAAAAATGATAGATCCGTCAAATATCCAGAAAAATATGTCTATTGACCGTAGAGAACTGAAATCCATTAAAATTTGAAGTACTTAATGAATTCTTTGAACTCCACAAGCCATGGATAATTCATATCAAGATAATATTCAATTTATGATCTTGATATGAGTGCGTGAAAACCATAGTGAAACTCATCTTAAATAACTGCATGTTTCTAGGAACAAGATTTTCAGCAATAAGGTTTATAACGAGAGCACCCAATACAAGATCCTTACTCAATTCATCTCGTTTGATAAGAATGTCTCAAGCTTCAAAATCCACCAGCACCCTGAACAACTTTGAAGAGTCAGTCTCCAAGAAACTAAAGTCAAACCAAGATTCAGTAGACAAGATGAGGGATCTTTTGAAGAAATCCAATAACAATATCGAAAAACCAATAGTATGGATAGACTGTGAAATGACTGGTTTAGATGTTTTCAACGACCATATCATTGAAATTTGTTGTATTATCACCGATGGGAAGTTGAATATAATAGATGAAGATGGCTATGAATCTGTGGTATATCAACCCAAAGAAGTGTTGGATGGAATGAATGAATGGTGTGTTAATCAACATACTAGTTCTGGTTTAGTGGCAAAGATCTTGGCCAATCCAGATCAGAAATTGGCAAAGGTTCAAACAGAATTGCTTGACTATATCAAAAAGTACATTCCAAATCAAAGAATTGCTCTCATGGCTGGAAATTCCATTCACATGGACAAATTCTTCATGATGAAGGAGTTTCCAGATGTCATCAATCATTTACATTATCGTTTGATCGATGTTTCCACCGTTATGGAGTTTGGAAATAGACATAACCCTGAGTTGATGAAACTTTGTCCCAAGAAGGTCCTGAGTCACACCGCCAAGTCAGACATTTTGGAAAGTATTTCTCAGTTAAAATGGTACAGAGATCACTACTTCAAGAATTACAGTGAAACAAAAGACTTCATCACTGAACAAAACAGCTTACTACAAACAGATCAATCAAAATCATTGCAAGAAACAATACTTCAACAAGGCCCTATAGAGAAAGCTTAGATTAATATATTATGTAAGTCTTCGCTTTATTTCGTTACTTTCCTTCATTATCAGATTCAATCGCTTCATCATTGTTTGAATGATGAGCAAACTTTTGGATACATCTTTGGACTTGAAGAGTCTCGATTGGTTTTTCAATGATTGAATCAAAAATTTGATATCCTTGAGCTTCATGTCCAAAACCTGTCAATGCAATTATAGGGGTATCAGAATTCACACTGTTGGTAAATTTAATTAATTTCACAGCATCAATAGCATCAATCTTCAGTAATCTTAAAGCAGTAAAAATTAAATCAAATTTTACTTGACCAGTAGCCCGCCTTACCAACTCATCTCCATCAGAAATTGCAACAACTATACACCCACATTTCTCTAACATCTTTGTAACACTATGGCGTACAATTGGGATTGATTCACAGTACAACACATCTAATTCATTGACCATTGGTGATGCATCCTCTGCAGAAAATGATTCACTCCGTATGCTAGATGGAGGTAACCTTCTAGTACTTTCCCTTCTCTTCTTAACCCGTAATAATGCAGAATTCTTGGTATCTTCCGTATCTGAACTTGATGGTGAATCTTTAACAATTTGTTTAGTTAGAGAATGAACTGATAACCGATGCTTATCAGCAGCACATAATTCAGAGTTTGGAGATTGCTTTCCTACTTCAAAAGGAAACTCATCTCCACTGGAATACGTACTAATTGCAGAACCAGGAATATCTGGTCTGAAGTAAGATTGGGGTGATGAAATATTAGTTTCAGAACCTTTGTGAGGAGATGCTGAACGAACAGAACTACCTGAACCTGATGCAATAGCAATTGGAGAAACGGGTCGTTTGAAAGGGCTAGATTGACTAGCCAGATTACCTCCACCGCTAAAAGAAAAACCTCTTGATCTAGACAATGGAGTTGACTCCGAAGAAGATGATGAAAAGCTATTACGATGTTCTAAATGTTCACTCTTTAACCTGTTAATGACATCTTTATTTTGCTTTTCCAACACGTTTAGATTTCTGAAATGGAAACTACCAAATTCGCTAGGATCAGCTAAACGACTCATTCTTCTTTCTCGCTTACCGCTCCCACTATTAGTAGTATTTGTTGATCCTCCACCAGGAACTAATAAGGAAGATGAAGATGACGACGAGTTTTGACCTATTGATGGAGATCCCAATTCGGTGGTATTCGAAGAATTTGGATTTATATTGAATTCATTGCTTGTGCTAAGATTTTCTTCATCAGAATCTTCTTTCGGAAATTGAGCTAAATCTGCACCACGGAGGTCAAAATAATCTGTAGACTCGGGGTCATCAATATGAGGTACAAATGAAGCTTCCTCATCGAATAAAGTTACCCAATTTATACCTCTGAAATAGGGATGTGCCTTGATTTCTTCAGCTCCATTGCAGCCTAATCTCTCTTCAGGATTCAAATTCAATAATTTGATTACCAAATCCTTAGCTTCGGGTGAGCAGTATTCTTTTTCTTCCTCCGCTGATAAAGGTGGCCAGTCGATTGAACCTTGCAAGATTTTGGTGAAAACTTCTTCAGGAGTTTTTGCATGAAATGGGGGGTACCCGAATAAGAATTCAAAAAATATACACCCCAAGGACCACCAATCTGATGCTTCGTTTTGGCCAACACCTTCAATAGTTTCCGGAGCTAAATAATCTGGTGTTCCGACGAACTTCTTTACATCTCCATTATCATTTGAAGGATCAAACAAGGCATAATTTGTGATATTACCTTGATTATGAGAAGGACTCACTTGGAAATCATCTTCTACCAATGCAAATGATGACTCTGAAAATGTTCGTGGTAAAATAGGTTTAAGTAATGGTGATTCCAATCCACTAGAATTCGATCCAGATCTATTACCTTTGAAAATCGAGGAAGTTCTATGCGTGAGTAAAGGTGGTGCTTGAGGTTGCTGATTGAAGGATTCCGAGTACGATAATGTTGGTGATGCTAATGAAGCAGAAGGATTATAGGTCTGTCCACTAATAGATAACTTGGTATTTTCTAGTGTTGGAGATAAAGAAAATGGAGTGACAGAACTTGTTCTTTTGTGAAATGATTCCGATAATGGTGAGTCAAATCCTAAACCCGAAACGTTTGATAATGGACTTTGTTGAACTGGATTACTCAAACTTTTCCTGAAAAGCTCAATAGGATGTTCGTTGTTACTGCTTTTACGACGAGAGCTTTCCTGTCTTCCAACAACACCCATTCTGGATAATCCAAAATCAGTCAACTTAAGATGCCCATTGCTATCTATTAACAAGTTATCTGGCTTTAAGTCTCTATGAATTATTCCTCGCTTATGCAAATCGTCAACTCCAACCACAACTTCTGCAATATATCTTTTGGCCCAACTATCACCGAGAGTTCCCAATGTTTTAACCAAATTTGCACAATCACCACCATGTAAGTATTCCATTACCAAATATAAGTAGTCCTTAGATTGGAAACTACTATACAATTGAGCAACATAAGGTGAATCTGTTTGTTTCATCATCACTGCACGTTCAGATTTGACATTCAAAATTTGATTTTTGGCAATCATATCTCTCTTCTTCAAGCATTTGATTGCCACATAATCTCCAGTCAATTTTCTTTTAGCCAAAAAGACAGATCCAAACGCACCTTTACTGATAGGTTTCACAACTTCATAATCTCTAATGCCACCTCCATTGGGTTTACTTGATGGTGTTGTTGATACCAACAATGGAGACAAAGGAGGTTTGGAGACAGAATTACGATGACTATGCAGTGAAAAGTTAAGTGGAATAGAGCTGCCACTCGAACTTGTTCTTTTTTCATGAAGGTTGATATTGTCATTGTGGTTGAAGTCAGAATTACCTATCGATGGAGAAGTATGTGGGGTATTCGTTTCAAATCGATTGACGTTTCTTTGAAGAGATGATAAATTTTGTTTCTCAAAGTAAGGTGCTGGTGAGAGATGCCTTCTTGGTAATGAGAATGAAGAGCTATGTGATAATGAAGGAGGTGGATTAGAGAATGTAGCATCTTTAATAACTCCTTTCTTGTTCAATTCCAAGTCTTGCAACGATTCAACCAATTCGTTTGAGCCAAACCTAGAAGTTCCTATGGACAATGAAGATTTCGAGCTGGTATTGCTTCCTCTTCCCACTCTGTCCGTACTTCTTCCCCTTAATAATATATCTTTCGGAGTTATGGACTTGACTTCATTATCTTTAAAGTACGGCTCGTGTAGAATGTTTGGACTTCTGGATCTTGAAGGTTGAGGAGAAACAATTAATGAACTTGGTTTATCTACTTCTAACGTATGAGAAAGAGGAATTTCATTTGATCCATAAGTTGATAATTCATCATTAGCACTCAAATCACTAGTGCTTATTCGAGGTGTACTGTTTGACTTATATTCTTGCAACATTGTTTGTTCTTTAATCTTATGAATTGTATGCTTTACTGTCTCAAGTACAAGATTATCAACCTCTTTTTTGATTTTATTTGAATATTGCAAAATTGATACTAACCTTGAGATGATACGAACCTTTTCATCCACCAATTGCTTTGTATCTTCCACTAAAATCTTTATAGCAGGGTCAGTGGTTTCTAATGATTTCCAATTAATTACCGCATTGATCGCTTTCTCAGTATTAGGTGAAAAGTCCAAGTCACCATTCACATTGGTTTCAGCAGGATTAATGAGCGATGCTTCATCACATAATTCAATCAACCGTTGTAAGATTCCAAATGGAAACCTCTTAGTTATGATCATAGGGTTGTTGGCTTGAAAGTTTTTAGTAAGAACTTGATTTGCCAATCTAGGAGATGCATCCCCAGTAATGTTGGGTAAAGGAATGCCCTTGTAATCTAAAACAGGATTATTGGATATAGAGTTGCTGTCTTCAGATGAGCTTGGTGAAATCGGATTAGAGGAAAGTGGCGATGAACCAGTACTTGAGTGTTGCCCTATGCCAACCATTTGTGGAGATGGTGGCAGACTATTCAGAGCACTTCCCTGAGGGCTTGTTGAATAGTGATGATGCTGATATAGTAAAGTGTCAAAAATTCGTTTGATTAATTCGGAATGTTCACCGATCGTGTCATGACAACTTTGAAGCTCTTCAGCTACCCTGTGCTCAACAATGCATAATTCTGAATGTTTTTCAATGAACCAGGCTGGTACACGAGTTTCACATATTCTACACAAGATCAATTTTGGTTGAGGAGCCGCCTCTTCCTCCATGATGCCTTGCTCTTTCAAGCTCAATAGATAGCCTTCAAAAATTTCAGAACCAAAACCAAGGAGATCAATAAGATTTTCAGGTAAAGTTAATTCCAAATCAATATGCACGAAGGGTTTGATTGTCCACATGGAATGGGTTGGCAAATTGGTTTTGGGATCGTGTATCAATATTCCTTGTGCTTCTAACTCTATCACATCACCATTATTCGAAAGTTTTGAGGATAGAGTGCTATCATCAGAGTCATATGAAATACCAGAATCATGGATTAAATCATCTCTAATAATCAGGTCTTGTACAAATTTTGCAAGATCACTGTCTTGATATTCGGAAAGATCTTCTGTGGAGTGCTGAGGAGTTAATTTTCCACTTAAATTTGCCTCCCCATACTTCCGTTTCTCATTTGTAGCTGTAATAAATTTGACCTTGTATGAATAATCGTCTTTCACCATCTGCTCTATAGCATTGTTGAAGACTAAATGATCTCCTTCTGTATTACCAAATATGATGTTTGCAATTGGCTTATTCAACAATTTTTTTATATTTGTCCCCACAATAAACTCCCAATTTTTGCTTAAATAGCTAATATTTCCATCAAGATCAAGTTCCATAACAACAGTTGGATTATCAGAAGAGGCCAACCTCAAATCTATTTGCTCTTCAACAGAGTCAAAGATATTTTCGGTTGGTTGTTTATCTGAAAGTGGTAATATTAATGAATCGATGCTTTTGCTAGGTTGAAGGGAATTGTCCTTGGATGCTGGCAGTGAAGGATTAGTTATCTCACATGGTGAAACAGAGCGTTCAAAACTATGTGAGAGCTTAGCAGCTTTAAAGGTGGGTCTGTGAAATATTCCAGCAGACTGTTCGTAAAACCCCGACTCTTCAATAGGGGACGACATGTCTATATTTCTAGATTTGGAAAGTGATGCGGTGGTGACGAAGGAAGGATAAGTAGAGCTGTCATTTAGTTCTTGTGAAGTATGGCCGGACTGCGTAGATTGTGAATCTTTTGTAGAAGCGTTAGGTTTCTTTACTTCTTGGGGAATTATTGACTTCTCCATTCCACCTTTGAACGTTGTCGTCTGTCAAGAGATGTACACTGAACGAGCAGTGAGGCGAAGCAATTGGAAAAGCTTTGCCTGATCGCAACTCAGACCAAGTTACTTTGCGTGTGTGAATACAATTGGTGCTGGGAATGATATTCCTGCTTTTTTGGATGGTGTAAATTAGTGGAAGACACTCTCTCGTTGTATATACAAATAGTCACCAATCACAATTGGTAGAAGCACGACTCAATGATAAGCCCCGGGTTTCAAGTTCTGCCATGAATCAACCAATTCCAGTACCTGATGAAGGTGTTACGAATGATCTATAGTGTAACCTACTTATATAGAGAGAAATTTAAGCCAAAAATACCAAAATTAAATCTCGATTTTTAACTGTTTACATCGATGTTTGTTCGGGACAGTTAGCAAGATGCTAACTTTTACTAATTTTGCATTACTAAATAAAAAGAACTGCCATCAATGTTAGTAGATGGCTGGATGCCTTTGTTGGAAACACATCCAGGTCTTTCGGGTTGAAGAATTGAAAGATACTTTTTTAGTTAATATTCCAAAGGACAATTCACAGAGTTGGATCTGGAATAAGGACATAAGCGTCATTATCTATGTTCGTACGGGTCATTAAAAGTTGGATTTTAAGATCCTTCGAGGATTGCAGAGCATTCCTCTACCCATTTTGGTGCTTTTGGCCACCAAAACAGATCTCACCAGTAATACCAATTAAGGAATCACCAGCGTTGATCAGCGAAAGCTGATCGATTCGGTGACAAAGTCACAAGAGCCGGCGAGTTGATCAATTGGTGTATTGAAAAACAGGTCTTGAATCAAGGATTGATCTCTTCTTAATAGAATCTAACAACTTAGAGTTCTTAGCTTCATTTTGTTCCAAAATCATGTTCTTGAGACACTTATTTTCCATTTCCAAAGTTTTCAACTTCTTCTCCAAAGCAGCAAGTCTTTCTTGCATTTCTTTGGATTTTTGTTCCATCTCTTGTTCCTTCATCTTCTTCTTGATTCTGAAACGAGCCGAGGCTGCTGTGTTTCTCTTCCTTTTGTCAGCAACTGCAGAAGGACCGCTGGGCGAGGCAGCAGGTGAATTATACGGCGATGTTTCTTGAACTGGCAAGTTCAAAAAGTCAAGCGATAAGTCCGGTTCGGACTTCACCGCTATCTGGTTTTCCCCAGACGATTGTGCAGTGACCTGACCAACGACTTGACCCACAGGTTTCAACTTGGAAAATACATCCAAGTCGAAGAACTCGGCTTGTGAAAACAAGTCCAAGTCGCTGTGACTCATTCCATCACTAAGTGGTGGTGATTGATCAAAATCAAGATTTAAGTCGTTAAGAAACTCATTAGCCTGGTAATTCATCTTCGTTGTTTATCTGAACCTTGATGGATTAGCTGAAGTTTAGAAAGAATTTGTTGTGTGAGAACTGCGAACCCACGGGCCACGCAACGTTTTATATATCTGATAATTAATTGCAAAAATTTTCTCTGAGTCAAAAATTAAAAAGCAATGATTATTAAGCATAACAATGCGAATTCAACCAAAGCCGTTGACAAGGGTTCTGCCGGATCCCAAAACAATTGATTTGTCAGAAGCTTAATTTGTTAATTACTACTGGTTCAAGATTAAACATTGAACTGCTTACTAGAATTGGGAGTGTTCATCACTTTCATCACCTTCCAGCGATCAGGTCAACGAGTTCCCTTATCCCTGAAAATGTGAAATTTTGAAATGAGTACTGGCTCGTACAAGTTAGTGAGGCAGTGTTACCCGTTTGGGTCCGGATAGGAGAGCGGACCGGCGGACGGGCTTTCCTATTCTGGAAGGTGGCATTTGGAAGTTTTATCCCGACCAATTAGGAGCTTGGAGGGGTGCGAATTATCAAGAAGTAGTGTTAAGTCTAAACTAGTCCTGAGTCAGAGGAAGAACTGGATCAATGCTTAGCCTCCACCTACCGCCACCTACCGCCACCTAACGCCTCGTGGGTCAGATTCGTTCCATTCAATTGTCGTAAACATACCTCAAGTACTTAGAATCAATTGCTGTTGCACCCTGAAACATGCAGTACTCGGTGTAATTAATTGGGAAACTACTCCCGGTTTCACATAGTATTGTGCACGTAATGGTTACTATTATACAAGATATCGTGGTATATACAAGTTTACTTTTGGTGTCTCTTGATGAAACCGTCAGTACCGTCTCTTCTTCTCACAACTTGAGCCTCTAACTTACGTGCAGACTCTTTGGTTTTACTTTGAACCTGCTCATCGAAGCTTTCTTTCTGTTGGCGAACCCAATCGGAAATGGTTTCTGGTTGTTTCTTACCTGCAGGTGGTTGGTTCACCACAGTTGGAGGCATCTTAAGCATCTTACGGAAAGACTTACTACGTAAGATGAAAGTTTGTACCACAGAACACAACGAGTTAGTAGCCACATAAATCATCACTGATGCATAGAAATCTTTGGTGATAATAATGGACAAGAAAGGTAAAAACATGAGGAGCTTCTTCATTGGAGCATTCATGGCTTGTTGACCAGTTTCACCTCCTAAACGAACTATAGCCAAAATAAGGGCTGCAGAAATACCATGTAATCCCAAATATGGATCAACTTGACACAAATTTTCGAACCATGCATAACCTTCAGTACTAAAACCATCAACTGGGTAACCAGACATTTTTCTCAAAGCTTGGAAAAATCCGTAAGCAATAGGTAATTGCAACATTGGATAAATTTGCTTGTAGAACTTGATATCATTTTCTTTCATTAATTTCTTTCTCTCTTGCACCAATAAATATTTGTCTTGATTACTTTCGGCTGTCTTCAAGTTACTCAAAATATCATCCATTTGAGGCTTAACCTTTGCCAACTTTGCACCATTGGCAGATGCAGACATGTATAACGGAAATAAGAAAACTCTTGCAATAACAGTGGCGACTGCAATGGTACTCCACCAGGGTAAACCACTCAACACGTGAATCGACTCAAGATACTTTTCCATCATGGCAGTTGGACCCCAGCCTTGTGCCATACCAATTGAGTCCAAATAACCCCATTCATAAGAGCTTAAGTTAGATATGATTTTTTCAGGTTCTGGCATGTCATCAAATGATACCAACTTGTTTTGAATCTCAGACTTATCGATTCCCTGAGTAGAGTTGAAACGAACACTTGCTGCTTGGAATGGTGTCGAAACCATTCCTGCAGCGCCAACACCTCTCAAGGCGGTATTGAAGGAGCCACTCAGCATGCATGGAATACTTCTGGATATCCCCAAGGTGTATCTAAATCCAAGCCTGAACATTGTGCTACGGGAGTAGTCCTGATTGATTGAAAATTTTTTGGTGTAAAGATAAATTGTCATTACGTAATACAACCTCGAAGTATGTTTTTTACCTACATGGTCTGATACAGGTGAAGAGTAAGAATGCTAAGTAGGATATGCCAGCTGAATAACTACAATGTGCATCATAGAAGGACTTGTATAGATTCTGCACTTTCTTATCTCAAATCAACTTCACCTATTTTCTTACGATTTCCGGTACGACAAGAAGCATTTTCTAAGAGATTCAGTTCAACCATTGATCCGACCATAGGAAACCATGAAACCATTCAGCATAAGTTTGATTTTTCACAATCAGAATTCACAGATGTAAACCTGAAGTTAAAAGAACTATTAAGCGAACATTCTACCGATCATAAAACTTTGTATTCAATGGTTGCAAAGAACATCCATGAGCAAGACATTCTGGAAAAGCTTCTAGAAGTAGTTTTACTTGAGTTCATCCATTGCAACAATGTTACATCTGCGACTACTATACTACATCTAATATTTGATTCTCGGCCAGACTTTTCCATATCAAGCCAGCTTTGGAATAGATATCTCAATTTGGTGTGTGAAACTGCAAATCATCACGGTGCAGTTTTGATATATCACCACATCATTGATAATTATAACACTTACTCAGAATCACAAGTTTCTTCTTACAATCCAGATAGTATAGATATTCCATTTCTATTATCACCTTCAACATTGGAGCAATTGAGTTTGATATTCATGCATTCTTCCGATCATAATAGAATAGAAGGATTAATGAAATATTTTAAAAGATTCTATTCTTACATTAATCACAAAAATACCTTCAAAACTTTGAAAATTGCCTTGGTTGAATCATCAAGCACTCCCGATAACTTACCTATAGCACTTCAGGCTTTCAAAGAATTGGCGTATTCATTTCGAGGTCACAGCAATGCAAAAAACTGGACTAAACTAAACCAATTGCAAAAAATGTCAGCTTTCACCAATTCTGTATGGAGAAGAGGAAATATCAAAACTAATAAAAATGTTTTGAATACTGAGAAGATAGCTGAATTGAAGACATCTATTGATAAACAAAATGAGTTCAATGGAGATTTAGTAAAAATGAATTTATACAATCCCATCATTGAAAGAAACGTATATATATCACCCAATTCAACTTCAATGCCGTTAATAAATGGCTCCTTGCATACATCTGACCTTCCAATGTTTTCAGACTTGATAAATGAAAATATTATGCAATTAATTGAAAGAGACCAAGGAATTAACAATTTGATATCAATAATTACCTCATCTCATTTCATGATTCATACATTTATTATTCTTGGTTTGTGCAAGAACAACAAATTTAAAGAAGCCAATCTGATCATCATGAGATTACCTCAGATTTTCCCCTACATCAGCATCAATACACTTACAAGGGAGGAGAATTATCACAATATTTTGCACTGCATCCAGCGCAGAGTTATCTCACATCCCGAAGAAGAAAACAGACTAAAGTCTATTGTACATGATCTCATGGCAAACTATCACGAAGTGATTTCCCAATGCAATAAGAAAGCTTCAAAGAAAATCATGATATCAATGACAAAATCATTGTTAGCATTCCCTAATTGTAACATTGATGATATTGATCGCTACTTAGCTCGCTATGATTCAACAAAGTCTACGTTGAAAGATTTTCTTGACGAGATCGAGTACGAAAAATTGATGAAACTATCTTAACAATTTTCAAGCATTGTGATATAATAATGAATACATACATGTTAATTTGTGTCCAATTTTCTAGGGTCGGTCATCTTGTGGATTTTCACATCATTATTGTCCAAATCCCCAACAACTGCAATGTCTTGTGGTGTGATAAATATATTCTGTGACTTTGGGTATTGTCTAAGTTCATGTAACAACAATTTAATACTAATGGATCTGTTCACCGAATCCATAAATACATCAAACTCGTCAAGTCCACGGACACGTGAATTCATCACCTTCCAAATAGAAAGCAAAAGAGCTATTTGTGCAAAACTTTTCTCTCCACCTGATAGAGAGTCCATTGTTCTTGGCTGATCATCGTGTCTAGTTTTTGCCAACATGATTAATTTTTTATTCTCATAATCAAAAGTTAAACTGCCTTTGAAACCTCTCAATTCTAATGCATTTTCGAATAAACGACAAGCATCTTGTACGTTGTGTAAAAATGTAGTGTGAAAAGTATTGAATCTTACATTCAATGCTGAATTTGTATCGCTTGATGCCAGTGTTAATGACTCAACTGTTTGATTTGTGAAGTCTCTCTTCTCTTTTATCTGAGAAAGCTCCAATTGAACTTCTGAGAGTGGCCTTCCGACCTGTTCTTCTGCTTGTCGCACTTGTCTTTGAATTTCTTCATATTCTTTTTGAATTGATTGTTGTGAATCGTTTTCGTCAATCGAAACTTCAGATTTATTACACTTTGATTCAGCAATTTCTGTGACTTCCTTTAATTTTGCAATTGCTAAACCTACCTTTTGTTCACATTCACTTATCACGGTCTCTTTTCTTTCGATTTCCCCTTCATCACTTTTTATGTTTGCGCTTGTTTCTGATATCTCCACTTCAATGTTATTCATTTTGTCCTGTAGATTGTTATATTGAGACTGAGCCTCTTTAAGTTCTTCTTCTGCCTTATTGGCTTCTAGTTTCATTTCATCCATTTTCTCAATCTTTTGCTTGTAATCTTGGATCAAGGCAATTTTAACATTTTCGATGGTTTTCACTTGAGCCTTTAATTCTTCAATTTCTGTCTTTAATGATTCTATTTTTGCAAAGTCACCATTTTCGTTTAGTTTAATTTCAACCTTTCGTATTTCCTTTATTGTCTTGTCCAAATTTGAAGATATTGAACTTAATTTGGTTTTGCAGATTTCAAGTAAGCTGTTTCTACTTGCCATCACATTTCTTCGTACTCTTGCTAAATTTTCAAGGGTTGAGCGTTCGTCTGTAATTTGAGATTTGATTTCATCTATTTCTTTCGAGTTTGAAATGGACCCTGCTGAAAATTTCGCCAAGTCATTAGAATAGTAAATCGGATCTATTCTTAGCGTACCGTTGGTCATACTCGTTCTTTGACCGGAATTTTTTTGATGCAAAGAAAATGCACTCATAAGGTTTGGAATATTCTGTCTAACAAGTTCTTCTGCATGCATATAGTTATTAGCAATCACAAATTTTTCAATATTATTGGCATCGACTAATGTATAAAGGACATTATCATTAGAGGATGTTATCATATCTAAAAATGTTGTATGATTTTTGACTTTACCCCTTTCATAATCAAATGTTTCAAACCTTCTAACTATGACATTCTTGTTCATTCTATATCTTTTTAATATGCTTGCTAACAACTTTCTATCATGTTCATCACAAACTAGAAACGAATCCAATGTTTTTCCAAGTACCGTATTCAATAGTGGCTTCCATGCAATAAATTCTTGTTTCACCTCGATAAACGATCCTATGGGTCCAATTGGGTCTTTATGCCAACCTCTCTGGTTTTTTATTTCACCAAGCACAGCATTCATATCTCTTCCCCATGCTGCAAACTTATCTTTCTGAGATACTAAAAGAGCTTGCCTTCTTTGTTCTAAAGATTGAATAGTCCTATTGCACAAATTGATTTCATCTTCTGTTTCGGACAACTTAGGAATCTTTGAATTTTCAAGTTGAGTTAATTCATCTTTTGCTGAGAGCTTGTCACTTTTCAAAGTGCTTTCATTGACTCTAAGTTCATGTAAAGTATCTTTTAAAGCATCTTTAGATTGCCCATTAATTTCATCAATTCTTTTCAATTCCTTTTCAATCTCATTTTTAGCTATCTTTATTCTCTCTTTGTGAGAAGTAGCTTCTTCAGTACGACTCCTGATTTCATTCGCAGTGGTGCTCATCCTAGTTTTCACCTCAGTATGAGCCATAACTAGTTCGTTATAATGGTTTTTGCATTTAGAAACTTCATCCTGTATTTGATCATATTCTTCTTGAGTTTCTTGTAAATCTGACTTCAATCGAGCTTCATTCTGAATATTAGCTTCAATCCGATCTTTAACGTGTTTGACGTTTAGAAGCTCATTTTGGTGTCTTTGCTCGTACATTTTCACCTTTTGTTCGATAACGTACACATTATACCAGTAGATTTTACCATGAATCAATTGTAATTTTTTCCGAAGATAATCAGACTCACGATAACGGTCAAATACAATTTTTGCTTCATCATACTTACGACGAAATTCAACAGCTTGGTTTTTGAATTGTTTGAGCTTAATTTCCACATCTTGAACATTGGAAACTGTCTTTTGGAAGTTTCTGAATATCTCTGCAATGTATGCACCTTCCATGAAATATTCGTACTTTGTTTGATCTGAACTGGAAGTGATGAACTCTCGGGCCTTGTCCTGTGACAAAAATGCAAGTGGATTATCAATTGTTATGTTAAATTTATGTAATATGTCATCCAATACAGTTTTCTTTGTAGAAAGCACTTTTCCAGAACTTGATTTTATCGAATATGCATTTGTTCCACTCCTTTGGATTTTTCTTTCTACAATTATTCTATCACCATATTCTTCAGGCTTAAATGCTTGCAGACCCTCATTCAAAAAAACAATTGAAGTTCTAGCAGTATTTTTTCCATCCTTTATCAAATCTTTAATGGAAGTACCTCTATTTGTGTCAGTGGCTTTAGCTCCCAATCCAACGGAAATTCCTGTTAAAATGGCACTTTTTCCAGAACCGTTACTACCAATGATAAAGTTAATTTGGGGACCCAATTCCAATTCAAAGAAATCGTGACACATGAAGTTTTTCAATGTAATTTTCTCGATAACACCTGCCTTCGCGGCTTCTGTGTTGGGGAACACATCTTCTTCGTCAGAGGAGCTGACATCAGCTTCATCTTCATCCTCGTCAACTGCATCATCTGAATCACTCTCTGGGGTTGGTTGTAGTTGGAGTCTCTGAGACATGAATGACTCTATAGATACTTGACCCTGTTGTTAGTAATCATTGAGATCAAAAGATGCCTATAGGCATTTGTCCGAACCTTTCAAGAATATATAGAATTGACATTTCTTGAAATATTCATCAAAGTAATAACGTACATGAATGTTGAACTCCCCTTCATCATCAAGCACACTAGATGGTCGTTTCAACCCTCTTTGCACTGCAAACATTGGCCAAGTCAATGAGTACACTGATTCACAGATTAGAACAAATTTCTACGCGCGTCTCGAGATAGCTTGAGAACACCATGTGACAGAAATTGTGTTCAGGAACGAACCTGCCAAAACGAGGTGTCACTTTCTTGTGAAGACTCTTGAAAATACTGAAGTTCAATGTTATAACACGGTTGAGAAGTTTATGCAAGTTTTAAGTTTTTTGAGAACCTGTAATGATTTAGTCAGGACCGAGTGTAATTAGTGTGATCTTGTCCATGATTGACGTGAGCTCAATCATGAATTCAATCATGAACCGGTAACTTTTGCACGAAGGAGTTAATTTATTTCAACTGTAGTATAATTTTTTTCATGAAAGCAGACAAAGAATTGTACTTTCAAAGAGGTCACAATGCTTAGAATTGTTCTTGAATATTTGCTATAGTAAATGTCATATGCTATTAAATATGAACTTATTGGAACATGTTCTCCCCTTTCAATCCTAAAGTCATACACTTTAGTGTATTCAGATGCTCATATGAGATAAGCATCAATTAATAATCATTTTATGCAAAGGCTTAGAGGTTATTTCATCAGAGCTAACAACCAATGTCCACAAATAGATGCGCTTTCGACAAATGTAGAGGTGAACATCTACCTTATCTATCCATTCTCTAAAATGTTTAATTAACTACTGTTAAATGAAGTTTATTTAATCAATTGAGCAGGGTTGAAAAGCTAGTTAACTAACAGATCCTTTGAGCTCATCCAGTATGAAGTACTAAGTGATCTATGAATGAAATCAACACCCAACACCGAAACTCCTGCCCTACATAATAAAATATATCTTTTGTGCATCGACAATGCTCCCAACCCCGGTTGAAGTATACAAAGCCGATTTTGGCATGTATTGCAAAAAAAAAAAAAATAGGTCCACAAGCCTAAAAGGAGTCAAATATGTCTAATTAGTTATTAAGGGTTTGAATGAGTAAATTGTATAAAAGGTTACGATGTATTGCTTTATGAAACTAAATAGGCAGGAATGATTTTTCTAGTACTTTTTATATCATATCTCGCTACCCTGACTTTCTGTCAACCATTAAAACGAGAATTGAACTACACGAAGTTGGCAAATGAAACTGAAGCCTCTTCCAATAATGATCTCAAAGTCAGCTATGGAAAGCCATTTGCTGTTTACCAACCAAAAGCTTTTGTTGTTTCGATGTTCTCTTTAGAAAGGGACCCATGGTTAAAAACGCTAGACTTAGTTCATAACTTGACAATTCCTGGATTGTCCCCAGAGTACCCAACCATTCATTGCACCACCAACTTCTCCATTTGTCAAGTAACCACAGGGGAAGGAGAAATCAATGCTGCATCCACTATCACCGCCTTAACTTTAAACCCTCTATTTGATCTTACAAAAACATATTTCTTGATCGCGGGAATTGCGGGTGGAGTTCCAGCATTTACCACTTTGGGAGGTGTAACATTCTCCAAGTATGTAGTTCAGGTTGGATTGGAATACCAAGTTGCATATCCCGAATTTCTTAAAAGCCATCCAAATTGGACTACTGGGTATTATGCTTATGGTACCAAGGGGCAGGGACAGTACCCTGGAAATGTTTATGGAACTGAAGTTTTCGAAGTCAATGAACAATTGCGAAATCGGGCAGTTGAGTTAGCTAGTGAAGTACCATTGAATAACGGAACGGAACAGAATGCTAAATTCCGTGCTTTATACAATCAGACTGCCGCTAGTTCTCTTCCTAAAGTGGTCAAGTGTGATGGTCTTACTTCTGATGTCTATTTTTATGGACATATCTTGAATGAGTACTTCTACAATTTCGCAGCAATGTTAACCAATGGAAGTGCAAAATACTGTGCTTCGGCACAAGAAGATAATGCATCACTTGAAGTGTTCGTGAGGGCCCAAAAATTCGGCTTGATTGACTATGATAGAATTGTTGTCATGAGAACTATTTCTGACTTCGCAGCTCCTCCACCATCAATGAGTAATGACACTATGGGTTTCTTTAATCATGCAGATCAAGGTGGAATTGAGGCATCATTGGACAATTTGGTAAGAGCAGGAATCCCATTCATACACGATGTGATTCATAATTGGGAAGATGTGTATAAGTCTGGGGATAAGTATAGATCACAAAATTACGTTGGGGATATCTTTGGTACCCTCGGTGGAACTCCAGATTTTGGACGTAAAGACTTTGATGTCGCATAAGTTGACAATGTATTTGATACTTTTTACTATCTATAATAAACTGTTTATTGGTAATATGTTAACAAAATGCCAAACAATGAATTGAAGGATAAGAAGAGGAGAATGAAACAACCGCTTTTTAATGGTGATTAGGCGTCAATGTCCATTTCAGGTTCAGAATATGAGGAATCCTTGATATTAATATCTGGTTCAGGTAATTGCTCTGCGGGATCTTCATCATCGAAGACAAACTCATAATTATTGATTAATTTTTCCAATATTGAATTCATGAATCCGAAGTTGTTAATCAATGCATCCAAGCTACTAGCCTCAGTAAATGCTGGGCCGATCACAGTGGCCAAGTTTGAAGGTGTCATCTTGTTAACGTCACTATAAAGACTGATTTTCTTCAAATGCTTTGAAAGTAAACGTAAAGTGTGGAAGTTAACAGACGGTAACAACTTGAGTGTCTCTTTGTATTGTTCAATTATAATGTTCTCCTCCGTACGTTCATCATTATGTTGTTGCTTTAATGCAAAAAACGTTCCAATAACTTTATCGGTAAATAAAGCATCAGGCATTTCTCTGAAAAATGATTTCACAACACTTGTGAGTGTATGAACATCGTAAGTTCTTTCATTAAGATTGAGAGTTCCAGTTTTGTCAATAATACTTTTGACGTTATTTAATTCACTGATAGATGAACTAATTCTGTAAATTCCAACATCTTTGATACCTTCTTTCTCAATTTCTTCAAACATCATGGTCAAGATATTTGGAGCAATGGATTGTTCTCTGCTGCAAATAACCCCAATTGGGATACCAAAAGTAGTGTATGAATGGTTGGATTTGAGATTGAGTGCTCTAGAATAAAACCAATGTCTATTTGCATAGTTCAACTTGACTAACCAGTCGTTCCATTCAGATTCACACGTTGCTTGGAAAAAATAGTCCACATTTGAATTTTCAGAATCAATAATGAAACAGAGTGGAAGTAAATAGGCTGGGAACAACTTGACATTTCTTAAAGGAATAACCAAGGAAGGCTTCTGCTTACTGTCAGAGTAATTTTCAACGGGTGGAAGATCTTTGACTGCTATGATCCTTTCAGAGCCTGAATTAGATAATCCAGATACATTCAAAGAAAATGGCCTTGATTTGCTGAAAAGACCACTTATCTTGAATCTTGAACTCGAGTTGGACTTGTAAGAAAGAGACTGTCTTCTTAATGATGAACTTGAAGGTTTTTTATTTAATGATTGATTAGTAATAGAACTTTGTTGACTTGATGGAGTACCAGAAATACTTCCTTGACTTGTATGCACCGAAGTAACTGTTGTAAGTCCTGGCATGGTAACTGTTTGAGTAGTCTTCGAATCCTTACAATTCTTCTTCTTGTTCTCGTGAATCAACAACTTATGCTGGTCATGCATCACAGCTCTAAACAATTTTGTCTTGTCCTTCTCTAAAAAGGTAAACTCCTTAAGACTCTGGTTGTTTATCAAAGTCTCATCTAACTTGAGTAAAAAGTCAAATTCTCGAGTTTCGTGGAAATTATTTTCATGAGCATCACTTGAAGTATCTTCTTCCACACTCAATTCTTTGATTAATTTGAAAATAAGATATCTCTTGTTGAAATTGATGTTTTGCTTATAGAAACTTGGACATTTGTTGGTTTCGATCAAATTCTCAATAATCCAACAGAAACATGGTAACAAAGGCTCATTACTTTGCAAGTCGCTGAGTTTAAGATTGCTTGGCAATAACAGATTGACATCATCATAAGCAGAACTTGATGAGGAATCATCGTTATTCAAAAAGTTGGATGCCTTTATCCACAAGTTGGTAAAGAGTCTACTCTCTGGAGAATATATCACATTAGTCACTGCCGTTTCGATACAAGATGGGATACTATCTTTACCACCCTCGAATACGAATTGATTGTCAGCCATTTTGAGTTTTGAGATCTTAATCATTATCAATAAGGTTTTCATGCGATCCAATCTTTCATCAACGGTGATATTCAAATCAGTAAGCTGAATCAACAAGTAGCTTCTAAATTTGAAGTAAAGTTTAAATAGCTTACGGAACACCAATGGGAATTTTTTAAGAACCAATTGTTTCCCTTTAGGATCTATCAATGATTCGAAGTAGCTGAAAATGTTTGATACAACCAAGTTCTCATCAGTAACATTACTCTTCTGCAAATTGAATTCTAGTAAAGTGTTGTTTTCAAAAGAATTCTCCATGATTTTAAACACTTTGTCCCAATCCTCAGCACGAATACCACGATAGAATATAGCCAATAACTTATTGAACTTAAGCAAAAACTTTTCGATTTTTATTACATTTTTGTGACCAGGTAAGTTTCTGTTCATTGGCACTTCATGTAACGAGTTGCTGAATCTGAACTCATTAATCAAATATTCGTCAAACTTCAGAATTTCGATTGGTCTATAAGTCTTCTTCACAAAAAGCTTCTTCAACTTCTTATAGTAATTAACCAAACTCTCAAACGATTGCTCGAGAGTCGTATCAATCTTATTGGAATTATACCACTGCAAAATCTCATTACTGAAAAGTTTCAATAACTTAATCAAGATTTTCTTATTTCCGAGGTCCAACGAGAAGTTGGAGTAAAAGTTATTGATCAATACAATCAAAACCTTCAAAATATTAATCTGTATCTTGAGTAATAACTCGTAATCAACGTCACCTAATTCATTCAAGTCCACATTAGTATCTAAGGACCAGTTGGGGAACTCCATTTGATACTTGGTATGGAATGAATAATTAGCAGATTCTCCACTATCTTCCAATTGTCTTATCAAGTAGAGTTTCTTCATAACCGATATTACCGCATTCCCTGAATTAATGAATCTATGGGCCAATTTGTCCAATAACTCTCTTGTAGAAATAAACGAATTATAATTCAACAAAAACACGAACCTGTACTCAGTCAAATCCATTGAAACATTATCATCAAAGTATTTAGCATCAATCAAAAGTAGGTCAATCAATTTGTCAATCGATGCATATTTTGGAATATACTTGAAGGTCTGAGTTGTTCCATTTGATGATTCTGAGGAGATAACACTATAACTGTTTGGCTTTTTGGTGTTAGCATTGTTTGAGGACACAGGAGTTGTGGTGGCAGGAATGGATTCACTGTTGATGTTTGGATTTGGCGAAATAGTGAAATTGTTGAATTTCTCGGAATTTAAGATATCATCAACATCAATTCCTAAGCCTGGAACATCATCCTCATCATCAACATTATCGACATCATCAATTCCATTTAGTGTGGTGGAATTTTGAACATCAACACCACTCACAAAATCGTCGATCCTAAAAGTTAAATCTTCCTCAATGAACAAGTTGTGCTTGTTAACGGAAGGATCAAGGAGTTGTTGGAGCTTTGCATCTTTTGAGCTTGCAGTCATGGCATTTGTAACAACCAAGTCATCATATTTTGAGAGGTTAATCTTGAAATAGTTATTATTAAAAGTGGGTATTCTTGAATTTGGGTTATCAGTAGTTCCTTGACTTTCTCCAGAATTGAAATTAGAAATTGAAGATGCACTTAAAGATGTTGAAGATTCGTTTGAGTGGATTGATATGTTTGAAGAGCTGAGATTACGATGCTTTGAAAATCCGACATCTGGCTCAGTGTTAGTGTGACACTTAAGGTATGCCTCTGGTAACTCAGGTTCTAAGATAAGAGACAATCTCATTATATTTTCTAAATTAATTGATTCACAATTCAATTCAATTAATCTCAACAACTTGCTCTTCAAGTTATTATTTTCCTTGATCTCGGGGAATGAGTTTTCATTTTCATTGGAATCCTCATCGTAAACCGAAGGCAACGATTTGGTATCATCGCTGTTTACTCCTAGGTATAAGACTTGATTCAAACTTTCGTTTGAAAATATAAAGCCCATACTATCATATCTTCTTAAAACATCATCATTATACTTAATGATCTCACTGTAATTAACCAAGTTGGAGAGGTACTCATTCCATCTATTGAAGGAATAATTGATCCTTTTCCAAATTGATTCAAGCTCAAGTAAGTTACTTGTCGTGTTGACCGAATTATTGATAACCAAATCTCCAAAGTATGGAATAACTTTTTCTTTGGGGTATATTTTTCCAAGACCTCTAGGTGCCATGATATGGTAAGAGTCTTTAGGACTAACATTATCATCGTCATTATTAGTAGCAGAATTCGGAGTATTGGGTGAAGTTGCAGAGCTAGACTTATCGGAACTAAGAGAGCTGTTAGCTAAATACCTCCTGTCAAGCTCGAAGAGAACTGGTGACCAATCATTTTTCAAGAGCTTAATGTAATCTGTCGATACTAATGACCAGATCTTGGTCAATCTTAACACCGGTTGGGAAAGAATTATTGAAGAAATACCGAGCCAGGAAGACATATTTCCAGATTTATCCAACAAACATCCCAAATCAATCCACTTTTCTAAAAGACGAGCTTTACGCTCTAAAATGGAAGAGCTTAAGCCGGTGCTAGTAGTTGACGTATTTCCGCTTGTAGAATTAGCACCTATGGATGAATTTTCAATGAACAAATGGTTAATCAACAAACGAGATAAGTAATGAATGTGATGATCGTTATTAAAAATCAATGGATTTTTCTTGTAAAAGAAATCAAACAAAACAGGAGGAGAAGTGGAATTTGAATCAAAGCCGCTGTTAATCGAGGAGTATAACAAGAGAGATTTATCAATGTTTGAATTCCAAGTTTTGAAAAATTTGAGATCAATTGCACTTATACTTCTAGCAAAATCAATCAAATTAATTTCGTTCATGAAAGTTGTGGAATTCAACTCTATCAAAGGATTGATTTCTGAATGCATAGAGCTATCACCTGACACGAGGTTGATTAAACCTTGTTGTTTTACCAACATAGATGCCTTGAAACTTTGAATCCTGGAAAACTCATTTGAAAAGTCTGGCAGTTCTGTCTTATTTTTCACTTCATTTTCTTCACTCTGTGTACCTTCAATCCCTTTTCCTTCTGCTGCATTGTAAGCTTCACTCAATTTAGGTTCTAAATGTTCTGTCAAACTCTCCAAAATTCTTAAAATATAAGGTGCAACATCTGACTTCAACAAAAACCCATTGAAGTTTTTCTCAATATTGTAAAGTATTTCTAGGATCCTATCAATTATGAGCTTCAAATCATACTCACCCTTAAATTTATTTGAGAATAGTAAGTTTAAGAATGATGAAATTAATTTCAAGATCTTTCCAAATGTTGGTAGAATGGGCATTGTATTAATGACTGAGTGTATGGTATTGTTATCCAACTCATCGGTATTGAAAAGGATGAAATGAATCAAAGATTCAACTGAATTTGTTCTGGTAGCTGGCTCAAATGCTAATTGAATAGATGCTGTTGATGGTGAGAAATGATGTGCTTCAAAGTCATATTCTAGGTCTGGATGCGGAAATGTGGTTTCAAAATAGGTGATCTGATACTCAGAAACCACTTGTGGTTCGCTTGGAGGCACGTTGGCAACTGAAGCATTAGAAGGATTGATAGCCATTGGTGTACCGATATCCTGAATTGTAACGTTCGAATTATTTCCATTCTTGAAAAATTCATTCGTTGGAGTAGAATTCAACGATGTGGTTGATTTTGTAGCCTGTTGATTAACCACCAAATTAGGAGCAGTAAACTCTGAGTTAGCAATACTCGAATTAGTGCCTTGTTGGTGTTGACCACCAACATTAGCCGATAAATCCTGGGGCTCATTCAATCTGAAACTCTTGACATTCATATTTGGATGAGTTTTGAACAAATACAAATGGGAACCTTTAAGTTCGGCTCTAAATAATTTCAATGTTCGTTCACTGATCTCTTCTGCAGATGCAGCGTTTACCATGACATTCAACCAAGCCTGTTTGGTAGATTTGGTATCATAATCTGGACGAGCTAATGCGGCAACGGATCTTGGAAATTGGTTTCCTTTATGAACTGAAGTAGTGGTATGTAACGTTGAGTTTAAAGAAGGGGTTGGATTGTGACCGTGTACCGATTTAGCACTTGAGGTAGGGAAATTCAGAATTGATCCACCGTCATGTACTGATGCAGCACTTGAGTTGGCCAATGTTGAGTAATCATCAATAAAATCCTCGCTTGCAATTTGACTAGATGCATCATGATCTCCGTGTTCGTTAGCATAATGGTGGTTTTGATTTTGCAGGGATTGATGACTTGATTCAGTGCTATTCGAATAAAGTTGCTGAGTACTTGACAAGCTCTTTCTCTTATCCCTTTCCTTTCTCAGGGACCAAATCTTTCTCATAGTGACTAGTGGAGATACGTTAATGAAACGTAGCTCAATTCACTTTTTGGACGAGTTTTTTCAGTCAAAGCTAGTGGTTGATATCCAACACAAGATGAGGATATACGAAGTTGTTATGGAAAAGATCAATAGTTGAAGATAAAGTTCCTGATTATCTCTGAATTGTCAAAAGTCTGATATTGAAACAAGTGTGTGCCTAAAACTAAGACTTCTAAGTATCACTAGATAAATCGGAGCTACTATATCACTCTGTATGATCTCGACTTTGCTTTTACCGTTGTAACAGTATTTAGCAGGCTTGATATTTGACCAAAATTCTTTTCTGAGTTGTCTTTAGTTTCTAGGGTCGCCCTCGTCTAACAAATCAACGGATCAAAATTGGGCGTTTGTAATTTTTCTGCTTTAGGGTAATATGACGGACTTTACGTAGGTCTGAATTTTCTACCGTCGTTGTGCAGGGCTTGTCTGAATGCTACATCTCACTATACATAACGCCAGCGCGCGGCATTACAAGATTGCGTGGAACGAACACGTATTCTAAGCCCATTCCATGAAATTCGTGTTGGCGGTGCAATAGTGGTGTGGAGGTTGTAGTTGCGACCGATATGGTGGTTAACCGACCCGTGCAGAGGGGAACAAGGCAACATAACGCGTCTTTGAAAAGTGTGTCGCTCCTGCATATAACCTGATAGAGGCTGTATCGAACAGGAATGAACATTCCCTATGTCTAACCTCCTCTTCAGGTAGATCAAAATGGTAGTCCGGTTCTTTGTAAAATTAGACGAGTTTCAACTTCGCAGCTAATGGTGTCTCATATCGCCACCACAAAAATACTGTTACATGATGTACTTTCTTTTTTGAACCATTTTCACACAAAAGATTGACGAAAACCCAGATAAATTGAAGTATTGTTGGCCCATCATGAGAACAATACGGAATGGTAGTCTGCTGTTACCAAGGCATATGCCCCCCCACCCCCTCCGTTTAACTGATTGTATTAGCCGAGATATCTTCGTAAACGGGTATATCTCCATCCGATACTCTATGAATCTAAATAATCTATTCTTTTTGATTCTAAATCAATAGCAATGTCTTCCCATCTGGGGAAACTATTTTTATCCTAGAAAATTTCGTGAGATCATATTGCTCGCAGTCAATTTTAGTCCGTAAAATTTGGGACCACCAAACTACTTTTCGATTATGATGACTTAACCGGTCCCTTGATTCTTGGTAAACGAACACTACTTTACTCGATCTTATTTTTTGAAGCCTATTTTGCTCAAACTATATCAGTTTTAATTAAACCTATGTACATACGCCTTACTGCTTCTTCACATCACGAACGTTTCCAAACGGGAGGACTGCGTCTATGCGCTCGGATCCGCTGAAAAGCATAGCTAATCTATCAATCCCACATCCCCAACCTCCTGTAGGAGGCAATCCTAGTTCCATTGCTTTGATGAATTCCCAATCGGGTATTAAAGAATCATCGTCTTTGAATTCATCCTTTGCACTCTGTTGCAATTTGAATTTTTCTAGTTGTTGATATGGGGAGTTTTCTTCTTCGTATGAATTGACATATTCCTTACCGTTGATGAAAAGTTCAAAACGTAAAGATATTTCATATTCTCGACCATCATATTGAATTGGCATCGATTTTGCTAGAGGTGATAATTCTGCAGGCTGATTGTAAATAATTACTGGGGTATTCGAAACATCGTTAGAAATGCTTTCCAAGTAAAGTCCTGATAAATGATCCAATAAATTAGATGGGGACTTATTAGATGGAACTTCCAAGTTTAATAGGTTGAAATACTCGATTAAATTTTTTGAACTTAATTGTTTTGGGAGTTTAAGGCCTGTTTTTTCTTCTAATGTAGGAACAAATTCAAACTTTAAAAACTCCCCCTGAAAGTTAAGAGTAGGCAAAATCTGCTGCAATGATGAAATATTTTTTTTCGACAAATCATTATGGATGTAGGCGAACATTTCTTCTGTAATTTTCATCAATTCATTCAAACTAAGATACGATTTATAGAATTCACAAGTGGTGAATTCAGGATTGTGGGTTGCATCAATTCCCTCGTTTCTGAAATTGGTTCCAATTTCAAAAACTTTCTCGAAACCAGCGACAACCATTTTCTTCAACCATAACTCTGGAGCCACACGAAGATGTAAATCATTGCCCGATTCTGATGGAATTGCATTCGCTCTTGTACTAAATGGTTGTGCATTGGCACCTGTACCAGACCCAGCTAATATAGGTGTTTGAACTTCCAAGAAATTATTTTGCAAGAGGTAATTTCGAATCGCTTGAATAATGTGTGACTTAATAAGGATGGGATCTCTTGAGTTTCCATTGGACAAATAATTCATAACTCTATGCGAATTAATCAAGCCCTTGTCGACCAAACGATTTGGCACCATGGTAAGTCTGGGAGATAACATCTTAATTGGTTTGAGTAACTTTATGGTTAGTTCACCCACTTTTGTAGTTGATGCTAAACCAGTACACATAATGGAATCTCCGATTTTGAAAAAACTGTGTAGCTGGTCAAATGAATCTTTACTTAATCCCATTAGAGTGTTATTTGCCATGATCTGTATTTTTGCTTCATCTTGAATCAAATCTATGAAGTACATAGCCTTCCCTGATTTACGTATTGATGTTATTCTGCCTTCAACTAAGAATGCATCTGGATATCTTTGATTCGGATACTCGGAGAAGTCTATTCCATTAAACTTAAGCCTTATCTTTTCAATTCTCATTACTGGAATCTCTAAGCCTAGTAAAGATCTTGAGGAACGAAGAGGTTCATAGTAAGTTCCTGGTGTCGAACCTATTATTGCTTTTCTTGATGCATAATCTAGAGCTTCAGCTTGATCTATTTCATCAGCCACTTGAACATCATGAACACTTGCCAATGATCTTCTGAATGAAGGATGATAACAATTCCATTGTCTTAGGTGCATCGATACCCTGCATCTTCTAATACCTTTTGATAAAATCATTGAAATTGTATTTATTCCCTCCAATTACTTGTGTGTGCAAATTGATTTAAAGATGGTGAAAACTTTGATTTTTCTTTAATTTGAACGATTTCTTGCAAATTGAAAATACTACTAACTTTAATTGAAAGTCATCAAGTAGGCCATTCTATAGTTGCAAGTAATATACTCTCTAAACAATGGTACTTAATCAGGTTCGGTTATATAGTGTATGTTCTTGTGATAAAAAAGATCTGATTATCGAGAAACCTCGAATTTTTCCGGATTTCATTCTCAATTAGCAACAAGATCAGAAAATTCTCATCAAGATACCTCAGAATCAACATGGATTTCGACGCCAGGGAAGTTCAAGATGGTGTCCGTCTTTCATGGAACAATCTTCCGAAGTCAAAATTACAACATCATCGTAATGTGATTCCTTTTGGAGCATTATACACCCCATTAAACAACAAATCAAGCGTTCCTCTCCTCAGTAACCAAGATTTATTCATGTGCCGTCAATGTCGGTCAGCTTTGAACCCATTTGTTCAAATCAATAACGAGCTTTGGACTTGTCAATTTTGTGGATTCTCCAATAGGTTAGGAAATCAGATTGATGCAAGTGGTCAAGCAATTCCACCTATTGCATTGAGTCCTGATTGTTCGACGGTTGAGTATTTAAGTGGGCGTTCGAGCTCTTTGCCTCCTATCTTTTGTTTTGTCGTTGATACTTGTTTCGAATCAGAGGATATTGAAGATTCTTATCAAGCTCTCAAAGAGTCTATCGTGATCTCCTTGAGTCTTCTACCAAAAGATGCTTTGGTCTCATTCATTTCATTTGGAAAGCACATTCAGATTTATGATTTAGTCTCTCAAGATAATACTGCTTACTCATTTAATGGTAACAAGGACTACACTTTGGAGGAGATTCAGAAGTCATTGGGTTTTTTGGGTCTTGGGATGAAGGCCGGGGGTCGAGGTTCACCGTTAGACAACATACTAGCATCAGCTGGAAAACGACTCTTACAACCGATCAGTATGATTGAATATCAATTAACCAATATAGTTGAAAATTTGGTGACAAATACTTTCCCTCGTAATAAATTTCAAGAAAGACCCGAAAGAGCAACTGGTAGTGCTTTAAATGTTGCTTCATTATTTTTGAAATCTGTTTTAGGTGATTATGTTACCACCACTGGTGGTCATATTTTATGCTTTGTTGGAGGGGCTTGCACTTCTGGACCTGGAAAAATAGTACATAAACAATTGAAGGAGCCGTTGCGGTCACATCACGATATTGAGAAAGCAAGTCATACAACTTTACCTCAAGTTCCCAATACTTCCAAAACTAAGGTTGACACATCTTTGTTTTCAGAATCGAAGAAATTCTATTCCAAAGTTGCAGAAACTATTGTGGGCTTGGGCTTAAGTTGCAACTTTTTTGTGGGAAGTTACGATCAAGTCGGTCTTTATGAGATGGATGAAGTATGTTACAAAAGTGGAGGATTATTGGTGATGAGTGATTCTTTTAGCACTGCAATTTTTAAACAAAGTTTCATCAAATTCTTCAAGAAGCAAGACGATGACAGCTCAGAATTTTTAGATATGGGTTTTAATTCAACTTTAGAGTGCAAAGTTTCATCTGATTTAAAACTTCATGGTTTGATTGGTAACGCTACAGCTCTTCCAAGACCTAAAGATAATCAATATTCCGACAAGGCTATATCTACAACTTCAACAGGAGAGGGAAACACTACGTCATGGAAACTCTGCAATGTTAATCCACAGTCAACATATGCTATTTATTATGAAAAATTAGATTCACAAGCTGCATACAGTTTTATTCAGTTCTTATTTCATTATCAACATCCTAGTGGTGAAATGAGATTAAGAGTTACTACTGTTCCAATTCAAATTTTGGTTGATTCAGATGCTATAAATCTTGAGCTTGGATTTGATCAAGAGGCCGCACTTGTGCTTCTTGCCAGGGATGCTGTCAACAAATTACAACCACATAGATCAAACAATTCAAACAGCTCCCATTTAACTCAAGATGCAGTAATTAAATTGCTTGATAAACATTTGATTGATTTCTGCACGCGATTTGCAGTTTTCACGCCTGGTGACTTTGATTCTTTCAGGCTATCATCTACTTATGCAATGTTACCACAGTTCATGTACCACTTAAGAAGGTCGCCTTTCATTAGCGTTTTCAATAATTCTCCTGACGAAACAAGCTTCCTTCGTCATATTTTCATGCATGAGGATGTTACTAATGTTTTGATCATGGTCCAACCAACTTTGTTATCTTATGATGTCGAAATCTTTGGTGCCATTGATGAGATTACAGGAGAAGAGCTTACAGAACCTGAACCTGTCTTATTAGACTCAATGTCCTTAGGTCACAACAAAATATTACTATTGGATACATTCTTCCATATTCTTATATATCATGGTTCAAAGGTTGCAGAATGGAAGAAAGCTAAATATCATGAACAAGAAGAATATGCTCATTTCAAATCCTTCCTAGAGGCACCTAAAAAGGAAGCCATTGAACTTTTGATGGATAGATTTCCATTGCCTCGATTCATTGACTGTAATGAAGGTGGATCACAAGCTAGATTTTTAATGGCTAAGTTGAATCCATCAACAAGTTACACAACTAATCCGAATCATGTGTTTGTTGCAGGACAGGACATATTGACCGATGATACTAGTTTGCAGCTGTTCATGAGCCACGTTCAAAGAATCGTCATTTCTAAAAAATAAATATGATGAATTTCAATCTTAATGTGAAGCTAAAACCATTGTAAATTATACTGCCTTTTTCTTTGCAAGCTTTATTGCCTTTTTCAAAAATTGTGTTTGATTATCGTGAATAGGTTTGTCTTCCTCTTGAGATTCTCTGTCATCTTTGACATCTTCATCTTCACTCTCATCTTTCTTGCCAACTTCTTTTGCGATAATTTTTGTATTTTCATCGCAACGTAAATGCTCTTTCACTTTACCTATCAAAGATCCATAATCGTCAAATATCAAATCTGTACCAACTAAGCTTTTCCAATTTGTTTGATATATCTTCCCGTCAATTATATTCAAATTGTTGATAGTATCATTACTTGAACCAGTGATTCCACCATTAAAATTAGAGTTATTTGAAAGCTTTATCAAAGGCTTCTCGTCGTTCAAATCAGTTAATTGAAACTGGGCGGAAGGTTTGATGATATTATTTTTAGACTTTGGCGCACCATTATTAGATCCTTCAAAATCGTTGTTTTTCCCTATCATTGGAATATCAACTGTAACGTAAAATTCCTTAAAAGTTAGTAATATATTAAACCTATCCTTCGTCTAAACACTTACTTCAAATTCATCATTTGGCATCTCTAAATCACCACCAGCTAGTTCAGTCACGGGTGTGGTTTCTCGAACCTTCGAATTTTCAACATTTTCAAGTAACTTATGTTCCTTTTCTTTACGTTTTTGCTCTTCTTCTCTTCTAGCTTTAATATCCTCGTCTGATCCAGCTTCAAATCCTGAGTGGAAGTTCCAATTCATTTCTTCACCACCAGTCAAGAAATCGCAGTTTCCGTTCATTTTCAATAACCATTTTCTTTCGTCTCTGACGAACAAATCTAATGAGCAAGCACCTGCTCTTAAGGTAGCCTTCTCATCATTAAGATAATCTCTAACACCTTGAAGCTTTAAAAGCGACATTCCTAAAGCAATCTTAGTAGCTGCATGTGTAATTATTAATATGTTTTCGTATTCTGGGAACCGATCTTCAAACAAAGGAATGAATTTAGTCCAAAATTCTTGAGCTCTTTCGAAGATTTCTTCTTCAGATTCACCCTCTAAATTAGGAATTACACCTACTGTATCATCTCTTGGCCAATATGACTCCTCAACCAAAACATCATTGAAAAATGCTCTTAATCTATCGTAATCAGCAGGTTCGGGAATAACCTTTCTATCTTTCTTATACCACTCACCAACACCCCTTTCTAAAACTATAGGCACTGAGAGCATCTTTGAAATTGGTTTCCCTGTCTCAACACATCTATAGAATGGCGATGACAATATGAATTGGGGTCTGTCACGATTTTGAAGGGAAGTCAAAAAAGCTGCTAATTGCTTTGCTTGTTCGACACCGTGAGCAGCCAATGGAGGATCACTATCGATTCCTGTTGGGTTAGGAGGATGAGGTTCTGGTAACCAATTTGCTCTATACCCATGTCTGGATATGTATATTCTTTTCAATGTCATTTTTAGTGTTATAAAATCTCTTTAGATTCCCATGTTTTGATCGCGGACTTGGATACAGTCCTCCGAAATTGCACCTAAATCCAAATTTTCAATTATGTAGTACAAGAGAGTTTCGAATTGCTTATTGTTGTGGATTATTTTACTTTATGTAAGTATTCTAACTAAGAATTTTAAATTAACATCTCCAATGGGTTTTCAACAATCTTCTTCAATTCTCTGATAAAATCACCGCCAACAGCTCCGTCAACAGTTCTATGATCGAAAGTACCAGTAATGGTAATAGTGTCTTCAAAAACGAAACCTTGTTCATTGACATTAGATGGAACAGCCTTCTTGTCAATGGTACCAATGGCAAGAATGGCAGATTGAGGTGGGTTAATGATGGAAGTAAAACTGTTAACGGCATGGTTCATACCCAAGTTAGAAATACAGATGGTACCACCTTGGTATTCTTCAGGGGTCAACTTACCAATCTTAGCTCTCTTACCCAAATCCTTAACTTCCTTGGAAATAGATGCCAACCCCTTGGTATGTGCGTTCTTGACAATAGGAGTAATCAAACCAGTTGGTGTTGCAACAGCGACAGAAACATCAACATTCTTGTAAGTTCTGATAACGCCTTCATCACCTAACCAAGCAGAGTTAACTTCTGGGACTCTTAATGAAGCCAAAGCAATTGCCTTGATCAATAAGTCATTGACAGATAACTTGTATCTATCTTCAGCAGAAGCATTCAATGATTGACGTAACTTCAACAACTTGCTTACAGTGATTTGAGATTGAACGATGTAAGAAGGTGATTGTTGAGTGGATTGGAGCAATCTAGAAGCAATTGTCTTTCTCATGCTAGAAATTGGAGTGTCCTCAAAGGTGGCACCTGGAGCAGCAGCAGCAGCAGCAGCTGGAGCTGGAGCTGATTCCTTGGTTTTGATGTTTTCGACGTCTCTTGCAAGGATTCTTTGATTTGGACCAGAACCCTTAACATTCTTCAAGGAAATACCTCTTTCCAAAGCTATGGTTTTGGCCAATGGAGAAGCAAAAATACGAGAAGAAGTTGAGACTGAACTCGATGGTTTACTTGAAGTGACTTGCTTTGGGGCATCGGCAGACTTTTCAGGCTCCTTTTGCTCTGGTTTAGCTTCTTCAGTAGCCTTTGGAGCTTCGCCGGAACCAGCATCTTCAGCAGTGAAGCTTTCAAATGCAGCGACATCGCCGGATTCTTCAACGTAAACTGCAATTGGTTGACCGACAGGGATGTCCTTAGCACCTTCGTTCACCAAAATCTTAGCCAAAAAACCTTCCTCTTGGAATTCAAAATCCATTGAAGCCTTGTCGGTTTCAATTTCAGCAATAGGTTCACCTGGAGTCAATTCATCACCAACTTTTTTGGACCACAGACCAAGACCACCCTGGGTCATGGTTGGAGACAAAGCTGGCATATTGATGACAGTGTGAGGAGGAAACTTAGAGTAGAAACGAACCATCCGTGGAACGGTGCGAGCACATCTAAGCAAGGCGGACATTATTTCTGAAGAATATATGGGTGTTTTGTCAACTGTGTTTGATCAAACAAAAAGAGAACGATTCAAATTTGCTTTCTTCCTCGATCGCATCAGTGTCTCCCGGCGCGGAGTTAAAGTTCCGGCCGGGATTTTGGTAGTGCGCGCACTCTCATAGGGCATATTACGCAACTAATGTTGGGAAATCGTTTATGATTACAATAAAACCTCATCTATGTAAAACTGCGTAGTGTGCGACATTGTAAAGTCTGTTGTTTTCTCCTTACGAATAAATGTAGCATTGAAAGAAGATGAGTCCAAATATGGTTGTAAGCTATCAGTTGTCGGTATCATCTCTTCTTCATGAGTTACTTCTACTGCATTATTTTTCTTCAATGAATCTTTAGCTGTTTGCCACAGAAATCTAACCAAACTTGGCCAACCAAAGATTGGATCAACATTTGCATGCAACCACTTTGACGTATTTGGATCTGATGGATACCCTGAGCCAATTGGCTGTCCACCAAGTATATTTTTGTTGTATAATTCCAAATTAAAATCTCTGGTAACTTTTGCAACAACAGATGCAGCACTGACAATTGGATAAATGCTATCAGCTTTTTTGGAAACCACTATATCTATATTTGGAAAATGTGATTTAAGTTTTGCTTGGTATGTTGTGGGAGGCCCAACTGTGTCAACATAAATTTCGCTAACATTAACTCCCTTCTGAATAACTTCTTTTATGAGTTGTATCGTGGTATCATGGGCTTGAGCATTTAAGTTATATGCTCCATCTCCTAGCGATGAGCGAAGCATTCCTGACAGTATATCTCTGGGGGTCATTGTCCTTGTAGCCCATCCAACGTTGAAATTATCAATATCTTGAAAAAGTTCTCTTCTTTTCAAATCTTTAAGAACTTTGGAATCATCGAAACCAGGCAAGGCTTGATCTTTCAATGAGTATGCTATTCCGTAAACCATCGGACCAAGTACTGGACCACGGCCTGCTTCATCCACACCTAAAATTACAGCCTGGCTCAAATCGGATTCTATGCATTTTGGAATTTGAGAGTGACATGTCGTTGATTCAATTAATGTCGATTTGTTGACTGAAATGGGAACCCAGTCATATTTTATTTCTTCTTTGTCATTTCTACCAGTTTGTTTTGCTGACATATCATCCATGGTTCTTTAAAAATCTTTAATATTTTGGTGTGATGAGTTTTGTAATTCAAGATTAATTACGCGTCTTGCGCACATTTGTGGATAGTGATTTCTTAATGATCTCCTAAATTTATGTACTATACATAATATCAATTTTTGTTAAACTGTCTATTATCCCAACCATTTAATGTGCTATTCTATTTGTCTTGAAGGCAGCAAATATGATTTGACTTTTTCATAAACTATAAATGTGATGCATGTACCTGGTATCACTCTAACAATATTGGTACTGAGACCCTTGTAAAATGCTTTAAACTTGCCTTCTGACCATAAATCAATAATCACTGTAGGAATTGTTAACTTCCGTCCCTTCTCATAGAATTGTAATCTGGATTTCACAATCTGAGTTGGATACATGAGGGACATGCTAAAAATTCTTGAAAATGAAGATGCTAGAAGATATTCGGCTGTTGAAATAGTTGTATCTTCTCCACTTTTTCTCGAGTGTATGATATCCTTCATGTGTTCGTAAAATGTGAATTGAAAACTACCTTGAAGAACCAGAAACATACTTGGTGTAGTTCCTTTCCAAAAGGTCCTAATTCCCTCATTTTTGATTATGTTCTTTATTCCGTCAATGATCGACCGGTATGCAATATTCTCTGATTTCGAAGTACCTAGTATCCTTGTCTTCAAAACCCAAATCGGATTTGTCAAGATGCTAGTAGACACACCCGCTAACATAGATGAGCCGAAGTATTTGGTTGTTTGACTGAAATCTGATAATGTATACTTGAATTCCTCATATAATGAAAAATACAATCCCCAGCCAGCTAAGTTCCCAATCAAATTTGGAGTGATCCCTCTATAATATTCAAGAATGTAAAAACCCACCTTTGTTGCCCTTGGGAAATGTGTTTTATACTTCACATGACTATGTAGATAAGCATGTTTACTATCTGTTTGAAGCTTGTGTATAACTTGCTGTAATGCATGGAAAGGTCTCCCACTTTCACTGGCCAACTGTAATCGTATCTTGATTAGATCTAACGGATGAGTGAATAAGGTGGTCGAGAGGCCTGCAGAAAGACCAGATATAGCCTCAATCTGCCGTCTTGTAAGCGAACTCTCAATTTGCCCTATTTGATCATTTTTCATCACGGTAATTATAAACTTTTTAAGGATGAGATATCGCAAACTTCTATTTCACCTCAAAAGACATCTAAAATGAATTTGGGCATAAACTAGGCTAGTCAATTCTAATGAATCTTACTTGCTACCTTTTAGATACTGGTAACTTGAGATACTTAAATAGAACCTTTACAGAAATATGGATTTATCATTTAATCAAAAGAAATATATACAAGAATGGTTTCTTATAATTTAAAAATAAGGAAGATTTTCATTACTTCCTTCATAACAGAAATTTATTGACCTTTTGACCATAATAGTTATTGTTGATGCCAGCCTTGCTAACAAATCGATATTAATAATTCCAATCATAATCACGTAATTGAGAATGTTGATTATCTCCAACTAGGTACATTTCATCGTTAATAATCAAAGTTAGGCAGTAGGGAAAGGACTCAATAAGCTGAAAAGTGATGGTTTAGTTGGGGTAGTAGACCAGCCCAAATATAAAACGAAAGGAATGAATCCATAATGAGCCACGGTCTTGGAGTAATCTAAAACCTTTGAGATTCTTTCCTTTGACTCATCAGATAATGTGAATTGAATGTTCTTTGATTGAATGTTAGATGGCATTGTAAGTGACTATTGATTGTTTAAGGAATGCTCTTCATTCAAGTATCGTCGAAAAATTTGATTCTAATTACGTAATCCAATAGTTTTGTGATTGCTGTATTGCCCCGAGACATTCAACTAACGAAGTTAAAAAACTACAGATTCCACATTCATGAAATGCCCTAGACAGATTGGTTTACAGATAGCACTCTCTTAGCTGATATGATATTTGTATTGTTGAACATTTCTCAGCTACTAATATTTTGTTTCGGAATTTTTCTACAGTAAACCAAAATTGTATAAGCTGATGACTAAGTATCAACGTCTTTTCTCTTGATAAAAGTATTAAATACAGCCAAATTTGTATGATTGAGGACTAGTAACATCTAGTAACTAATCATGTCAAACTTGCATAAAGTTTTCCTTTCAATTTTTAATTCCTGTTTGTAAACGTAGATTCTATCATTTGTCTTTCTCTTTTTCCTTAACTATTGATATAAATTTTAAAATCTTATGGTGTGTTTGATAATTACTTCTAAAATTTGCAACTTGAATTAATAGTCGGTATACTGTAACTGTGTTCAACTTTCTTACAATAAAATCAAAATTACAAAATATTCAAAATAAATTATATTTCGCGAACTAAAAGAAAAAATTCATAAAGCTAAAGATAAGCTTATATAATTGCATACTTGATTTTGAAAGTTCATCAACTTCTTGGTTATGAAAAAAGTAGGGTTAGAATTGCCTATGAGATGTTATGAGTGAAAACAAAATAAGAATTATTCATGTCACGTGAAAGGAAATATAAACTCCACCAATAAGATAATTTCATATTTAGCTTATATAATCACGGAACAGGCAAAAGCACAGATGAGATCATTCGATAAGAGCTTTTGATAAGGCCATTTCGTTTAATCGTTCAATTTTGGTCGTTTATACGAATATTGAGCTTGTTCGTATAAAATTCATCAAGTCGAGTTAAAGACGTAGTTAAAACTATGTAGATTCAAGTATTGCTTGGATGCTCTATTGACACTTTACATTTTTATTCAAACAGTAATCAATTTGTATTATATATTCTATTCAAACATTATGTTTATTGGTCTTGGAAAGTAGCATCCTTCAAATGCCGACAAGAGTACAATAATTGCAATTAAAGAAGAGGAAACAGCTCCCTCTTAAATAATAGTGGCATTTTTAGTTCTTCGACGATGGCATTTTCAACTTAACAAATCAATAATCATTATATTTACTGGTTTTGAAGAAAGTAGTATCCTCCAAATGCCAACAAGAGTACAATGATTGCAATCAAAGAAGAGGATACACCCCCTTCCTCAACTGCAGTGGAAGTTTTGGTTTCCTTGATGATGGCACCTTCAACTTTACCGATCAATAATCCTGCTAACACTTCGTGAGCTTCATCAGAGTGTCCAATATCATCGAAAGCTTCGGTAGCATCTGTTCCGGCAACATCGACAACAACTTCTTCACCACCAGGATGTTCATCTATATATTTGGAAATATCATAAACCTTTCCATTGTAAACGACCCACAAATCATTCACAGTATTGTGCTTGGAAACTTCTTCGGAGGTGTAAACTTTTAACTCTGACATGGTAGTAAATTGAAGAGGAAAAGATGGTGTTGGTCCCTCGTTTAGTTGGATAAATTTTCGTGTTAAAAGGACAAAAAAAATCGCGTTAACCCTCTGACTTTTGGGTTCATTAGTTGGCAATTTTTAGTTCCCCTTCTTAGTTAAGAAATCACATGGTATGCTACCTATCTTACGTAGCATGTGATCGTATAGATTTGTTTCTTTACTTAGTGCAAAATCACAGTGGAAAATTTATCTAAATCAAGGTAGTAATTCCATATGATTTTTTCTCCATGGAACTATTTTTCTCTCGCCTACCAAATTATGAATAGAATGTATTAAAAAAAGTTAATCCGTATTAACATTATATGCTACTGAGATCAAAGTCGATACCTTGTTCTTTCAACTGGAGTTGTTTCTTCTCCTTTGATTCTTCATGCTTTCTAACTAATTCGTCCCATTCCTTTTGAGATTTAGGACCATCGTGTTTCTCCTTGTTGATTCTGTACCTATCTGAAGTAATGAATTTTCTGTTAGCATTCTTGAACAAATCATCATGAAAAACTTCAACAACTTCACATTTCAACAAGTGACCGGATAATAAGTAGTTATTCATGGTTTCTGCTGCAACTTTAGCAGTTGCCAAATCTTCAAACTCGATAAAACCGTAATGTTTAGATTTTCCAGTTTTCTTGTTTCTTGATAATCTCAAATTTATGATGTTTCCAAATTGCTTGAAATATTTTCTCAATTCGTCTTCGTAGAATCCGTGAGGAATTCTTCCAATGTAGATAATCCCTCTTTGCTCTTTCTTACCCTTGATCGAGGACTCAACTTTGTTGTTTACTTTCTTATTAATGGAGTGTCCATCGGAGGTGTTTTTGATTTCACCTACAATTTGTTCTTGTTCACCTTCAAGCTCTTCAAATTCATCCGAACTTTCATCAGATAAATCTTGTTCTGATACTGAATTCTCATCATCGCTAGATGGGAGTTGTAAATCTTGTTCAATCTCTTCCACAGATCTTTCTGTTCGACTTTTCTGGCTAGACTTAGCTTGAATATCTGACACCTTAGTTGACTTTGCCATGTTGTGCTGAAATTTAAGATAATAATGAGATACTAACAGGATTTTTCAAGATGTGATGAGCATGCTCTCTCTGGAAAAATACACAATATGCAGTACATAAATGATTAAGGCGCTAATGCATTTTGTAGCAAGTCCCAAGTCAAGCTAACTGGTAACCCGACAACATTGTAGAAGTCACCTTGGATAGACAGGAACAAAAGACATCCTCTTTCTTGGTATTTAAAGCCTCCTGCCACCAGTAAACCTTCTTCAGAGTCAATGTACAGTTCCATTAACCTAGGATTATGTTTGAAATTCAAAATCGTAGTTTCGACTCCATGATATTTCTTGATTTCACCACCATCAACCATGAATATATTCACTGCAGTGATTGCTTTCAACTTGGGATGTTTTCTATACTCTTCGAACATCAATCTTTGGTTCGATTTTGTGAGAGGCTTCTCAAAAACCTTTCCATCACAAGATATGATAGTATCTGAAGTTAGAACAATGTATTTACCTTCATCCCCCAAATCACTCAAAATTGTACTTCCTTTGTTATAACTGGTTGCCTGTGCATATTCTTCATTTGATAAATCATGCTTACTCAAATCTTCCGAGAACCCTGAAATCCTAACTTCAATATTCTGGATTCCAATATTCTGTTTGAGTATTTCTAATCTTCTTGGTGAAGATGATCCTAAAATGAATCTAAAGTCTTCTAATTGTCTGTTTATCTCGAATGTCTTTTCAATCATGGGCTTCCTGCTATTCTGGAAACTCATGAGAATTAGGACTTCAAATCAGGTTCTGCAGATAAACCACAAAACAACGCATTCCACCAAATTACGCAGGTGTCGTCAACTACTGAGAGACGGATAGACTGGCAATAGCAATATGAAGGTGTTATACAAAGAAGAACCAAGAACTCTTGTATTATACTCTGAGACTCACTCTTTGATTTTTCAGCAATTGAAAGCTCAAAAAAAATCAGTTGCAGTGGAGTTGATCTCAAATCATGAAGTCACAAGGGAAAATGGATTCAAGTTGTTAATTCAAAAAGAAGTATTTGGAAGTCTTGGTCTTATCAGTGTCGAAAAGCAAGTCTTTTTGGCTGTAATTACCGGAGCTGTGACGGATGTTGCTAGACCGGTAAGTTATGAGTCAGTAGATAACATTTTTGCTGTCGAGTTCGTGTCATTGACGTCTGACGAATGGGATTTTGTTAATTTAGACTCCAATGGATTCCCAGCTGTAACAGCATCTGCATCTAATGAAGAAATAGCAGATTATGCCAGATCAGCACACCCCTGTCAAGAGTTGAAGAAGTTATTGTCAAATGGATCGTTTTACTATTCTAATAATTTCGACCTTACATCTTTATTGCAAACAAGAGGAGTCAATGGAGGCGAGTTGAAACTGAAGGAAAATAATCATAAGACTCGAAAGATGGCAGTTGAACACTATCAAAAGGACTATATGTGGAATTCATTTATGATGAACGACCTTCTAATTTACCGCTCCAAGCTTGATCCTTTTGTTCAATCAATATTAGATTCGAATCGCTTCTTGACAATTGCTATCAGGGGATTTGCAAAAACTATGAATTTAGGTTCTGGCGATACAATTTCGATTGTGTCGAAACAATCTTGGAAAAGGGCAGGCACAAGATTCAACGCAAGAGGAATAGATGATAATGGATCTGTTGCAAATTTTGTGGAAACTGAATTTATTTTCAATTGTCCTTCTCAAAGGTCGATTTTTGCATTTGTACAAGTTAGAGGTTCTGTTCCAACCTTTTGGGAGCAAGACTCAACTTTAATAAATCCGAAGATAACATTAACCAGGTCATTAGGTGCAACACAACCGGTGTTTAATAAACACTTTAGTGATGTATGCAACAAATATGGAGTTTGTCATATTGTGAATTTACTTTCTAAAACCAAGAGTGCTGAGGTTGCTGTTCTGCGTCGATATAAAGAATTGTACCAAGAATCGGACCATAAAACTGAGATGACATTTAGTGAATTCGACTTTCATAACGAAACGAAACCTCTGAGTGGAGGATTTGCAGGAGCTACGAAGATTTTACCAATGTTGCAATCGTCTTTAGAGCAATTTGGATGGTTTTATTGTGATACAGATCAAGATGAAGTTTGCACGAGACAGGATGGAATTTTCAGAACCAACTGCTTAGACTGTCTTGATAGAACAAATTTAATTCAGCAGGTAATCTCGCAGTACATCTTAGAGAACATTTTAAAAAACCAGTTTCACGACGAAGGAAGCAATTACAGGGTGAGATCAAGAATTGAAGACATCTTAACTAGACACAATTCTTTATGGGCAGATAACGGAGATGCTATATCTCAAATTTATACAGGAACAAATGCTTTAAAATCATCTTTTTCGAGGTCAGGAAAGATGAATATTGCCGGTGCTCTATCAGACGTCACTAAATCGGTTTCGAGAATGTACCAAAATACATTTGTGGATGGAAAAAAACAAAATACAATAGACTTGTTACTAGGAAAAGAAGCTCATAACTCAAAACCTGTTCGAATTTACGATCCCATTAATGAACATGTTGCAGCGAAAGTCAAAGAGCAAGAAAGCCTTTATACCACGTGGAAAGAGATCACCATTTATGTGGGTACATACAACGTCAATGCTTTGGACCCTCATAATAACCTTGATCTATCATCTTGGCTCTTTCCTCCTGAAAACTCTGGGCATGAAATGCCTGATATTTTCGGAATTGGTTTACAAGAAATGATTGAGTTGAACGCAGGATCAATTTTGAATGCTGATGCTTCCAAGCCCATAAAATGGGCCAACATTTTGACCGAACAATTGAACAAGTCTGGTGAAGAGTTTTTACTTTTGAGAACAGAGTCTATGTCATCAATGTGCTTGTTTCTTTTCGTAAAAAAGAGTCAGGTTCAAAATGTTACCCAGGTCTCTGGTTCCTCAAAGAAAACAGGTTTAGGAGGAATAACTGCGAATAAGGGTGCTTGCTCTGTGAGGTTTGATTTTGGACTGACTTCATTTTCATTAATCACCTCTCACTTAGCAGCTGGTACTACAGCAGTAACGGAAAGGTTTAATGATTATCTGACTATCATGCAGGGTTTGACGTTCACAAGAAATTTGACAATTGCAGACCATGATCATGTAATCTGGTTTGGTGATTTAAATTATAGAATCAATTTACCAAATGACCAATGTAGGTCTTTGATTGAGCATGGTGCTTTTGACGAGTTGTTTGCTGTAGAGCAACTTAATCAAGAGATGGTACAGAAAGGGGCATTCAATGGTTTCAAGGAGGGCATGATTAAGTTCTTCCCAACGTACAAATTCGATAAAGGGACCTCAGAATATGATTCTTCAGAAAAACAAAGAGTACCATCATGGACTGATAGAGTCCTTTTTAAATCAGCAAGGGGTAAGCACTCATTACAACAATTGAATTATAATTCTGTAATGCAAGTTTGCTTGAGTGATCATAAACCGGTATTCTCCACAATGAAAAGTAAAATTGAATGTATTGATCATACTAAGAAAACAAGTTTGTTCAAATCATTATACGAGACTTACAAGTCGGAAAATGAAGGAACTGAAAGCTCGTTACTTGATATCGATACTAATTCAGCTAAGGCCAACCATTCCTCAACGACCGGTACTTTTACAATGGATACATTATCAGAGATGAACATCATGGACGATGAGTATCAAGTAGGAACTAACGATGTTAAACATACACAGCCTCGAAGATTACCTCCACCACCAATGTCAAGAAGACAATTCGACAATCTAGAAAACTCACTAGGCAGAAAAGCTCCTCCTCATATCGATCAGAATCAAAATACAAGCCTACCACAACCTCCACCTCCACCTCCATCCAGAAAGACGACGGTGAATTCAATGTCCACGCATGAGAACAACAGACCAAATTTTGCATTTAATGCGATGCCATTAATTCCCAGCAGATCTAATTCAACTACACCCAATAGTAATAATTCTTCAGGATACAATATTGGTAAGAATGCAACGGAGTCAGTTAAACCTATGATTCCAAATAAACCATCTGCACTTACAGGAAACAAAGCCAAATCAGAAGAGAAAAAACCTTTAGAAAAGGATACTAACGATGATTTAGATGGAGAAAAACCAGCATTACCTCCTCGAATCAGCAATAGCTCGGACACAAATGGTAAGGGTCCAGGAGGTTCTATGTTGGACTGGAAGCCATTAATTCCTAAGTAGGATAAGTTTTTGTCAATACACGAATCGTTGTGCGTGAATGTAAAATACAAATAAATCAACTACACTATCAGATAAATGAGTGGCAGCAGTAAAAGGTTAAAGTTCGTATCAATATCAGTACCGATCATATACGGTAATCATTCAATCAGGCTAGTTCCTGAAAAACGAAAGCCCAACACGCCTCCGGATCACACGCATGAATGGACAGTTTTTTTCAAACCAGTATTGAATAATGTCGATTTGACCCCTCTTATAAAAAAGGTAACCTTTAAATTACATGAAACATATGAAAATCCAATAAGATCAGTCGAAAAACCACCATATCAAGTGACTGAAACTGGTTGGGGTGAGTTCGAAATTATAATTAAGTTGCATTTTCACACAGGTCAAGACTTGGGGATAAGTGAAAAAAATTTCCAAATCTTTCACGCTCTAAAGTTGCACCCCTTCAATCCACAACAGCCCCCAAAAGAGAATGGTGAGGTGAATTCGATATTATATGATGAGCTTGTGCTTCAAGAACCCACAGAGAAGGCTTTCGAAATCCTCACAAGGAAACCAGTAAATTTACTACCATACAAATTATCCGATCCGTCTAATCGTGACCAAGAGTTCATAAGAACTGACGAAACAGACGAATTGACCAGGCTTGAGGTATATATTAAGAAGGTCAGGGAAGCTATAGAATTTCAGCACGACGGATATAAAGATCTAGAGCAAGAAAAGTTGGCATTACTACAATGAGTTACTTCGTTAATATTTAGTTAGATGCAACTAGGAGAAAAAAGATAGCAAGTCATTAATAACATTGTCGAGTTCATATAACATTAATCCAAATTTAGCGTATGTCGTTCCCCCTTCACGCGAAAAGCTCTTAGTACCAGACTGACGATGTATGCTTTCCTGATTATTTGTAAGAAATGGTGTTTGATATCGAATATTCATGCTTTGATCAATCAAAACGAGGTGATTCAAGGGATAGGTCCCACCACCTATTGGATCTAGAATCTTCAACTCAGAGCTTAATGCGAGACAATCTTTGTTGTTGGTTATCAAAAACGGCTCATTCTGGAAGTTTTCAGGTATATTTGATGTCACGAATACCACGTTATCTTTGAAAGGATAAGGAAATTTAGCACTTAGTTCAGAGATGAGCTCTTTTCCTTGAGCATCCAAGAAGAATAAAACAAATCCTAAACCTAAATCTGGAGCACCTAAATAACTTATATTCTCACTTTCATCATATGTGTCTTGTGTATCATGCATTAGTACATCGTTCCCTGGACCAACCGGTATGGATAACTTCAAGTCCAACAAAATTTCAGCTGCAGTAGTTGTGATTTTAGTGGCTCTTTCCTTTGGGGTTAGAAAGCTTGGTTCTGGAAATGAACGAATTGCTTGAATCTTTGGAACATGGGTAGGTGTGCCAATGAGGATATCTGGATTTGCCAAAGGAAGCTTACACACCGTCTCTGTCACTATATCAGTGTAAGCTCTTTTCATAAGAAATTATAATAAGATCTTGAGATATGTAGAAAAGCTACTAATCAATTTATAAACATTTTAAAGCTTAGAATGTCATACAGAAACATATGATCAGTTGAGAGGTTAAAACTCAAGTCACGTGAATACCCCACATTCTATACTCACCAAAAAATTGAGCATATTCCTAAATAGGATATATGTGAGAATTAGTAAGAATTCATCATAACTGAGCCACCGGCCTTGTCCTGCGCATACATAAGATAGAAGATTCAATAGCTAAAGTGATACCTAAAATACAGACAGAAAAGAGCAAACTCAAAGATATTTACTATCAACATGAATTTTCCTAAAAACAATTTTGAGCATAGACTCAGCCGTAATACTTTTCTACTAATTCTTTGAATGTAAGCCAAAAGTGCATCAAAACTTTACCTCCACTATATAGCTATCCTTGTTGAATTAACTGGTAAAATTTGACTAATCAGTGAATGTTTTCTAGAGTATTCCAGTATGGGTTTTCTAGGAAACATTTGTTTGCTTAATTGATTATTAACGTGATCATGAGGGTTATTAAAAGTTATAATATCATAATTATCATTATCTACTTTACATGGATTTAATATATCTGAACGACAAAATATAATTATAAATGTGACAGTTGGATATGCTACACCACCAGTTTAACTAATCCATATTGATCATGTCTAGCAAACAACATACTCGATTTACGTATGAAAGCATCGGATACATGTTGATTAATCCAGACGTTCCGATAAATATTTTCCATATTCGTCATACGTAACAGTGAGAGATGGAACGCAAACCCAATCTCAAAAGATAATTAAGGAGGTGTGGTTGAATCAATATAAGTTGTTCATATTCATAGCAGACATTAAGGACCAATGACGTGGTACTATACATGAAAGTTTAAATCCTCTCTGCCTGACTCATAACGTTCTAAGTCAATATTTCCTATTCCTGTAAGAGCACACACATCAAATTCCTAGGAGTAACTGGATTACGTTCAGTTATAATATCTCTCGAATTCCTTCACATAATTCAACTATATTAAAAAAACTATTAGTGGTATATATTCAAAAGAGAAATAAAAATATGCCCAATCAGCAGGAACCTTGTATATTTGATAATAAATACGATTTTACACAATAATTACATGTTTAGAAATGGCCAATTTCTTCAGAAGTAACTTATTAAGCTCATATAAATTAGAGCGTCATCAATTATCAAAGAGGATTTAAAGTGTATTAAATATTAGCCCAACGACTAAGGAGAAGACAAAAAAAATACCAGCGATAAATAACAGTGATATTCAATAAGATAGTTGTGGCTATTCTATCAGTACTAATTATTTAATCTATAGGTCACTTTTATTTAAAACTGATTAAAATTGATTTAAATGATGAAATAGAATTAAAAAATGTATTATAATTTAAACCAAACATTGAAGGTCCTCAATAATAACAAGCTCCTATTAAACTAAATAAAGCTCCCATTGATAATACGTAATGAAAATGTATAATTATATATATTCATTGTATTTTATATTTTTATACCTAATAAAGTATTTAGTTTAATATATTGTACATTGAAACTTCTCTAGTAATAGTGGTAATTCATATCAAAAATGCTATTAGATGGTTTTTATTCAAGTAATAAAATATTTTAGGGAGAAATTCATCCAGAATATGGTCATGAATTAGGTTCATGGGATGACACTTCAGCTATCAGTGAAAATGGTCTTTTCTCCCTAAAATCATAATAGCTGGACCCTCAAAATGGATATCAATACGAAAGTAAGATAAAGATGAAGTAAATATATATTTTGTAAATGAGTTCCTATACTACGTGTATCACTACAAATAACTATTAATCCTATCATCAATCACAAGAATTATCTTGTCTATATCAATAATTGATGAAATACCTCCAGTACTTATATATACATAAATAAATACCTACCGTATATCAGCATGGTAAATGAACGTTTCTATCATTATATGTGAATTACTGTTAAGATGGTATAATTGATGAAGGAATACTAGAATAGAAGGTAAATCAAGCACAGATATCTAATTGTATTGAGTTTTTATGTATCAATTTTTCTTGTCAAAAATATACGAATGATCTCTATCTTTCTTCTATGGTTTGATTGTTTACAGAGGTGTACATTTATGCCAAAATGTATACCGTTGTAAGTAGGCATTTACATTTTTATATATATATATATATTACTACATAGTAAATATTAATATGAACATGTATTTCCGACCTCAATATCTGGGTTAATTATATTAATAATGCTACCATAGGTTTATTTCTATATATTTAGAGGTATATTTAATATATTCTTTTAGGTATTCTATCGACATACATCCATTTGAAGTCTAAAATGAGGAAGATCCGAGCACTTATCTTACAATTGGAAAGCTATAATACTTTTTTATACTTGAAGAGCAAGAAAGAAGATATAAATACATGATATTGTACTTAATAGTTTCTGTGGTATATTTCAAGTATGGAAATATTACTGATATCCGTGGAAACATATATACCAGTCGAGTTATTGTCTATCTTGATGACATTCTAAGAAGTGTGACAATAAAGAAGAACGAGGTATATATGGTGTTCTAACAATGTTTCGTTGAATACTAAAGTTATGGTAAGTACGGTGAATAAGATACAGCCGTATATCAGCCATGTTTCGTTTTTTGTGTTAGGTACTGTGTAATGCTTCGAAACCTTACAGATATAATAGTTTGAAACTTCTGAAGCAACTAGAGTCAAGTGTGTGTGTATCTCTGAGGATTCCTTCAAATATATATCTAAATTATATTTATTATCAAATATACAAGGTTCCTGCTGATTGGGCATATTTGGCTTTACAGAGAATGGGATGTAATTGGATTTGTGTTTGTTCAGTGTATAGCTACAATGGAAAAGAGGATTCTTTTTGACACGTTTTGTTTTATTATATTCCAGTTCTAGATTTAAGGTATTCTCCCAAGAACAACATTTAGCTTACAAGCAAGTAGTTAATTATTATTCTATAGCTAAATTCTAAATTCTTTATTAAATTAATTTCAGATACTATCTAGTTGGTCAATTAATGAATTATATTTGGCTTAATTCGAGTATGCATTTGCTGTGTTATGAATGATGAGTTTTTTTTTCTATTTTTTGATTACTTCTGAGCTAGCTTTGCTGCCCTTTTAGCTAATGTTTTGCCAAAGTAAAGAGAAACGAAGGGAAACGCCAAAGACAATAAAACAACCCATACCACCAAAATTCCTAAATTTCTGCCAAGTTGACCTTTCCAAGTATTGAAAAACACAACTTTACTTGCTTCGTAAGAATTGTGAATTGGAAGAGCATATCCATATCTGAAAAATTCTGGACACAATGCAAGTGGCATGAATGTAGATGAAATGTTTATAATTACCCAGAAAAGTAACCATAAACCTAGAGTTGGCGGTTTGTACAAAATTAAGAACATGGCTGCAATTTCATTTGCTAATCCCACGGCCCACATAGTGAGGAAACTGATCATCCAGTATACCAAAAATCCAGCTTTACCAAACGCAACTGTGAAATCGATCTGCATGCATACATTCACCAATGAAAAGAACAAGCTAATAATGAAAAATGTCAAGACAGAAGAACCCAATCTGTAAAATGAAAAATGTGCCGCTTTAAGGTTGAGAGACAGTACATCTCGATGTATATCTGCAAAAAAACTCACCTGGAAAAATGTCACAATGATCATATAAATAAGTCCAATCATAGAAGGTGCAGCGAGAGTAGGATTTGTAATGGGGATTTTATCAGTAAAACTCACAAACATTGGTGAATTAACTACCTTCAATCCTTCTTGAGAAATGTTGTTCGTGATCAGTTCCAAAACTTGCGAGGTCACCCGATTCAGTTCTTTCAACCATAATAGGGCGATCTTATCGAGTGCTGGAATTATGTATGTTTGCATTCCATTGATGTCCCTTCCTGATTCATAAAAACCAGTAATTGAATTATTACTTACGTTATAGTTTGAATCTCCACTTACAATTGCTTGAAAGTAGTTGTAGGTTGCATTTGGTTTGATGTGAAATGCCCCCCAATAGTTTTGGTGATGTACCTCTCTCTCGATTTCTTGAGTGATCGTATTGTTATTGTGTTTGGATGCTTGTTCTTGAAAACTAGATCCGTAATGTATATGCCAATCGCCCAACCTTGCACCTTCTTCAGATCTTAAAAGATTCACAAAGTTTTGTCCTATAAGCGGAGAGACTGAATTAATTTCCTGTTCATCTTCAACAACAACAAGGAATCTTAAATTTTCAAGTCTGCTCTCTCGTTGGTATGCTGAACCCCAGTAGATAGGGAAAACTGCCAATATAAATACTGCTAAAAGCAAGTAGATTTTGAAAAATTTCTTTGCTATTTCAATTCTCTTTGCTGAAAACCTACTGTCAAATATCGAATATTTTGGTTGAGGTGCAGCTTGGGGTATCACCGAAGGCTCATTCGGTTTTTGATTAAGTTCTTCTTTCTTGCTTGATTCCATAGGAGATAACTCGATGTCGGTAATAGACCCATCTCTATTCGGTTTTGTCAGTCCGCTGTTGCTGCTGGAACTGTCTATCATGCTTTTGTTATTGTCGAGTGAATAATGTTCGAAAGTGCTTTCATTTATAATAATTTCATGATTACTAAAACTGAATCTTTTTGTGATGCACGTCAAGAAGAACAGTATTTTATTCGGAAAAAATATCGCTTCAAACAATATTCTAAGAATAAGTGATATTTTAGAGTATAAGTGATATGTCAGAGTATAAGCGATATTTCAGAGCATTTCGACTTGAAGTGGTAAGCTCTTGATCAATGTTGTATTAGAAACAAGCCAATTTGCAGCTTCAATACATCAGTTTTTCCACCTCTCTACTTACTTCAGGTGGGATGGGGTGCGGCTTAAAACGGTGTTAACGGAAGTACTAGATGATAACGGATTTTAGTCAACTTCCGCTCTCAATTTATGCTGTTAGGATGAATGCGAATTTTTTAACGTAAACATGGTGTCTTTCATTTTCTTTTCACTTTTATACCATGCTATGAGATATTTATTCTAGTAATAACAAAAACAACAAACAATCTCGGGTGACAAGCACTCTACGTGGTGCAAGTATAAAAAGAATTCTACAGATTGTTGAATTTTAACCTAAAAATTCAATATTCAGATCTCATTTGTAATCATATTGTGCCAGGTTCAATTCATTTGGTAAAACCTTTACGATTAGCATTAAAATGGATTACATATTCTATCATTCACAGAATATGAATTCCCGCTCCGCGGACTTCAAGAGTTGACAGATGAGTAATGTGTATGTACTGCATACAGTCGTTTTTTTTGTAAATTTATCCAATGTCACACGTCGGTAAAACCCTACGACTCATCATGAATTCTAACGAAACAGATTTAATCAGGCTTTTCGAAAAGGTTGGTTTCAACGAGAAGAAAGGAAATGAAATCATAAAGAATAAAAAAGTTGCTACTTCTTTAGGGGAAATTTTGACCAAAGAAGCAAAAGTCGATCAAGATTTTGATGAGAAGAAGTTATCTCTTTTGCATCAGCTAGCAACTGAAAGTAAAGGTTTGGAAATTACAAATCGTACATTAGTGACCTCTGCCATTTTGGATGAAAGAATCAAAACAAATTTGCAAGTCTCAGAAGCATTTAAATATGTCAAAGAGAATCAAGGTGATGCAAGTGTAGATGGTCTCAATTCTGCAGCTGGAGTGGGTATAGAATTGTCTGCAGAAGATGTGAAGAGAGAAATTTTGAAATTTTTGAATGAGAACAAATCCGAACTTGAAACCAAAAGATACTCAATGTTACCTCGTGTTTTGGGTGAAGCAAAGAAGTTACCATCGTTGAAGTGGGCTGCCCCATCTTTGTTCAAGCCTATCATTGACGAAGCTTTTCTTGAAATATTAGGCCCTAAAGATGAACGTGATGTTGTCAAGAAGGAAAAAAAAAAGAAAGAAGTAGCTACGAAAGTGACAGAGAAGTCTATTGTTGAACCAGAACGGTCCATGTTTTCTGAAGGCTTTCTTGGAGAATTACATTTGCCTGGAGAACAACCACAAATGTATCCTGAATTGATTAAGGAGCACTTGGAGTTTACTAAAGGAAAGGTATTCACTCGTTTTCCACCAGAGCCAAATGGATTCTTGCATATTGGTCATTCGAAGGCAATTATGGTTAATTTTGGATATGCTAAATATCACGGAGGAAACTGCTACTTGCGTTTTGATGATACCAATCCAGAAGCTGAAGAGGAAGTATACTTCAACTCTATTAAGGATATGGTTGATTGGTTAGGATTTGAGCCATGGAAGGTTACTTACTCCTCGGATTATTTTGACGAGTTGTATGAATTAGCGGAGAAATTGATTTCAGTGGATAAGGCTTACGTCTGTCATTGTACTTCTGAACAAGTGAAAGTCAATAGAGGTTTAAAACTTGATGGTACATTAGGTGGAGAACGAAAAGCATGTCCCGAAAGATTGACTTCAGTTGAAGAGAACTTGAAGAAGTTCCGCATGATGAAGAATGGTGACTATGCAGTTGGAGAAGCAACATTGAGAATGAAACAAGATTTAGAATCACCATCACCTCAAATGTGGGATTTGGTTGCTTACAGAGTTTTGAATGCACCACATCACAGATCGGGCGATAAATGGAAAATTTATCCAACTTATGATTTTACCCACTGTTTGGTTGATTCCTTTGAAAACATTAGTCATTCTTTGTGTACTACGGAGTTCAGATTATCTCGTGAATCTTATGAATGGTTGTGTGATGTATTACATGTTTACAGGCCAGCTCAACGTGAGTATGGAAGATTGAACATCACTGGTACTGTATTATCAAAGCGGAAAATTGCTAAATTGGTGAATGAAAATTATGTCCGTGGTTGGAATGACCCACGTTTGTACACTTTAGAGGCAATTAAGCGTCGTGGTATTCCACCAGGAGCAATTTTATCGTTCATCAATACTTTAGGTGTTACAACCTCCACTACAAACATCCAAGTGGTGAGATTTGAAAGCTCCGTGAGAAACTATTTAGACCAAACAACACCAAGATTAATGATGGTATTGGATCCTATTGAGGTTTTGGTTGACAATGTTTCAGATGACTACGTAGAAGAAATTGAGATCCCATACAAACCAGGTAAAGGTGGTGAAGGTTTTGGATCTCGTACTATCAAGTTTGAAAAACAATTTTACATTGATCGTTCGGATTTCCGTGAAGAATCTTCGGATGAATACTTCAGATTGGCTCCTGGTCAACCAGTTGGATTAATGAAGGTACCATACAATATCAGTTTCAAGTCTATTGATAAGGATAGTACTGGAAAGATCACAAGAATCCATGTCAACTACGATAATACCCAGGTCAAAAAACCAAAGACTTTCATTCAATGGGTACCAAAGTCTGGCTCGATCAAGGTTAAGCAAGTAAGAGTTTACAACCAATTGTTCAATAGTGAAAACCCTGCTGCCCACCCTGAGGGATATTTGAAAGATATAAATCAAAATTCAGAAGAAATTATTGAAGGTGCGCTAATTGAAAGTGCCTTCAATGAAATTAAAGCAAAGTCTCCTTTGAATATTGAGATTCCAAATAGCAAATTCAATATCAAGGAGAAGTCAGGAGTTGAAACGATAAGATTTCAAGCGTTAAGGTGTGGCTATTTCTGTGTGGATATCGATTCCAGAGAGAATGATTTGATTTTAAATAGAATTGTTTCCTTGAAAGAAGATTCAGGTAAGAATTAAGAAATTAATTACACTTTTTTTTTTAGTCATCATCTTGTATAGATCGAATAATAAGAATTCATGCACTTAACTTTGACAGATTTTTATACTGCTTCGTAATTAGCTTTTCCTAAATTTGAGTGTGACGCGTCATTTCCTGCACATCATGCTATGCGTCATGTGGGGCTCTTGTGGGGCACATATAAGTGCCTCACCACGCGTGGAAACTTTCCAATGACTTTGTGGCGGGAAAAAAGTGACTTCTTTATGTTACAAACCAGCGCATGGGATCCTGCCCATGGGGCGGGGATGTATGGGCATGTGGGGAAGTGAATACTCAGCTTTGTTGAATATAGAGATCGTGAAAACTGTAGTTTTGACCACAGAGTGAATGTTTCCGATCTTGTGTCCAAAGGCAAAACAAGTCGGTAGGACTCACTCTAGTTTAAGTGCATTATATTTAGTGGCTGAAGCATGTCCGAGATTATTTCCAGGGAAGAACTGCGAAATTGGGACACAAAATGTTGGGTCAGAAAATGCTTGGAGTTGGCAAAGTGTGTAATTAGCTAAAGATCTATCAACAAATACAAATCCGCCTTAAACCAAGCCTCCATCTCTAAAGCTATTGTTCATAATAGCCAGCCCAAAAATCATGAAGAGGTGATGGTTATCAATGCTAGGATACCAAGCAGGGGTTGTATGCATGCAGGAATGGTTTGTAATTGTATAGCAAACATAATGATCCCCACCCCCATTATCGCACTTCTTGTTATTGAACCTAGGTTATTATGTGTGTGTGTGTGCGTGAGTGTCTTGAAAGGATATGCAATTAAGAAGCGGTCTCATATATTAACTGCTTGTTTGGTTTTGTGAGTATCAGCTCATCATAAGATGTGTTAGTCTTAGTTTGTGCACAGTTTTCAGCTTTGTGAAACCTTCCTCAGCTTATCATGTACGTCTCTTAACGCAATCAATTACAAGAACGAATACTAATAGTTACCCGGGTTAACCTGCTAGTATTTACTAAATCAGTAAGTGATGGTATATTCCTATCATCTTTCGAGCTTTTGGCAAAGCTCGCTGTACACACGTTATCAAAGTTAAGGTTACCCAACATCGCTATCAAAGCTATTCAATTTTGTGTAATATCCCTACTATTGTTGTGCTTATGTTGAAAGAATTGTTTATTACCTGCAGTCTTCGGAGTATGAAATAGGGTATGATTATTAGCTATCCTTTGAAAACTTTTGCTGAGCGCGTGTTTGGGAGGCATCAGCAGGGTTATCTTTAATCCACTAACATGAGTACTCTTGAGAATCAATATCACTCTCCTGGCAACTTTTTCGTAGAGTAGCTTCATCATTTGGCTGTTGTGTTGAGATATTGTAATGGCGGAGTTTGCGGAAAGTTTGAGTACTGGTATTATCATGGCTCCCCTGGGCTCGAAACTGACTCCGATTCACGGGTCCTTTTTCAGATATCCCTTGGTAAAGTTCGAATCGCGCAGCTAAAATCAGTACATTTGACATAAAAGTTTACCATGACTCTTATGGAGTAAGTTGATGCTCCCTTGAAGAAGCAGCTATAGCCTATAGCCTATGCTTATCACCATCCAACCTTTTTGAATCCCCAGCCACATCATCTTTATTCGTCATACCACTTCTCCGAGCCTCCAAACACCGCACCACATCACCTTTGGTTTAATTAATTGGCGGGCTACTAACTCATGCACCTTCCCCTACAAAAAAATATTGTCATTCCCCCCCTATTGTATTTTTTTCTTCTCATCTTTCAACTTATTTAAATACCCGCCTCCCGGTCCGTTGAGTTTTGTTAGCATCATATACTTCAGAATTGGGAGGAGGCATAGGTTATTCTAGTCTGGTACTGGACATATTTTGGGGATAAGAACGGCGAGTACTTCCGTATAGTTATCGCATATTTTCATCTTTTCTCGTAAACCTGTTGAACTCCATACCAATTCAGCCTGGTCACTCAGTACAATTACCATTTAATTTTCACAATGTCTACTATAACGCAAGAACATATGCCTCTTACAGAGGGCAATCTTGATTTGTCTTCAATCACTTCTTCAGTTCCACAAAAGTTACAACCACAAAAAGCTGGCTTTAACGCGGCAGGAAAGAAGATGTACAACTCTTCATTATTAGCACAATTTTCCATTTCATCTACCGATTCCTTGGATACTAGTACAAGCTCGGTTTCGACATATAAAATCAACTCGTTAGCTTCGTCTCCTTCTCTTCCAAATTACTTTCAGGAATCACATCAATCCGAGCCCGAGTTTATATCTGTACCTCCGCAACTTTTACGCAAGAAGTCTGGTGAGTTAGTGAAAAGTTCACTTAAGATTTCATCCATGTTGCCAAAGTCAATGTCAACTTCATATTTGCCTTCCAGCAAGTCTGTTAGGTTTGCAAACAGATTGGCAAATATCAAAATGTTTGATGGTTTAGATAGTCCCAGTGCTGTTTCTTCCGTTCAAACCACTCCACTTCATTCACCCCCTGCCCCAGATACCTTCAGCGATGATGAAGAAGATGACGATGATGATTTTGATTTCTCAAAAAAGAAGTCATCATCAATCAAATTAAGGAGAAAGAAGTCTTCTCATAAGAGTGACTACTTTCAATGGAATTGGAATGGAGAATTTAAATCTAATGACAATTCAATTTCATCAAGCTCTAATGTCTTCGATGGTGATTTGACATCTGATACTTCATCTGATGATGAGTTGAATTATTGGTATTCTGCATCGAGTTCAAACAATACTAGCAAATCCACAAGCTCAAAGAAAACTAGAAAATACCGGATTGATTCTTGTAACATTTCAAATTATCGTCAAGTAGCACCAGCTGTTGTTACTTCAATCAAATTAATCGATGAAAATCAGGCAACCTACCTTTTTGGATTGATTAATGTTCAAAATATCGCATTTGAGAAAAACTTAATGATTAAATTAACTTTGAATAATTGGGAAACTAATTTGAACTTCTCTCATAAGATCATATCGTACGTGAAATCTCTTCCTGGAAATATTGATCAATTTCAATTCAAAATTCCTTTGTCGGAACTCATAAAACACAATACTCAAGCTTCATCGAACAAGTACAATTCATCAATCAACATACAGATGTGCATCAAATATTCAGTTGGAAATCAGGTATTTTGGGATAATAATAATGGAAGAAACTACGTTGTTGTATTAAAAATGAATGATAGTATCAGAACTTATAATTATTCCAAACCACTGAATAAAGTTGATCCAGAAGCTGATGATTCATTTCCTCAGTTCGACGAATTGGTTACCAAGCTAATCAAATTTCAAAACTCTTCTTCTGATGTGCATTCATTCGATGAATGTGTATCACAACCAGACGATCCATTTGTTGAAGTCAAGAGAGCGAAAGAAGAATGCAACAAGATCACCAGCAATCATAATGATATAACTAAGCGCCAGCTTGATAAATCTCAAGGATTTATTAAAACTGGTGCTAGAATTTTCGCAAAGGAATCTAATTATTCGCACATTAGACCACCTTTGATGAAGCAATCATTCTCTGCTTCTGATGTTGTTCCCAGGCCATCTCAAAAATATTCCAAATCGTATAAGTCCAAACAACAACAAATTCAACAACAGCAACCACAACAGCAACCACAACAGCAACCAAAAATACAAACACAACAAATTACCCAAGATGCTGGCTCTACCAAGAGTAAGGATTTACATTTTAATTCCCTCTCATACACTGACTTATTGGCAAACTACTGCTTCTCGGGCGGTAACAATAGTCTGTTATCGATGAAAGATTCTGTGTCAAGTGAACCTTCCAGTCCCGCCAAACATGTTGAATCTACAAATGATATTTTTGGGTTATCATTTGCAACTTCGTGCTCTCCTGCTTCCACATTCCACTCTTTTAGTGACTCGATTCACACTTAAGTGATTAAAGCTTATTTATTTACAGTCGATTAATCTGGTGTCTTCCCTGTTAGTTTTATCGACCTCTTTAATTCTTGCATTATAGTTTTCTATATTAATTGTTTCTTGTCTAGTATTTGATTATACACACCTTAATTCTCTATTTATTAAAACGTAAAAACTGCTAATCGATCATTCGTACCTCATTACTTTAATAAGTAAAATTATAACTGCTGTCTAGTCAGCACCAAGCCATGGCCGAGATTTCCAGAAAGTGTCGTCATTTATTATGTCGATGTGATACATGTTCACAGAAGCTTTTCTTCTTTGCTTCTCTTGCCTTTGTTTTTGTCTTCGTGTAAGTTCTGTTTCAATGGTCTCATTTTTTTCATTTTTTTCATAATCTCTAACTATTATGGTTCCCTTCTTAAACATTTCACATTCGTTATTATAGTTGATACCAAATTCTTTGAATAAAATTTCGTTCTTGTCAGCTGATAGTGTACCTGCAAGTCTATTTTCTGCATCTTTCGGAGACATTTCGCCTTTCAAAACCAACGTCCAAAAACAAGTATTATATAAGTTATTGATATGACAATCCACCTGCCTCCAACTAAAATAATCCCTTATTGTCTTGAAATTTGGATAAACTACAGCACGTGCATCAAACATAGGCATTTTCGTCAAGTCTAAAGGCTTTTCAGGAAATTCTTGTGTCCAAAAATACGTATAAAACGAGGTCATCGCTGATGCAAATGTTGTTATAAGTTTCATTTCACGTCTTTCATACATATCACATTGTTTTCTTAAAAGGAACGAATATTCATCAGAGTCACCATATGCCATCAATACATCGGAATAGCTCTTGACAATTTGATTAGCGGCTAGGTTTATTACTTTTAATGCTCTCTCATCGTTTGGTTTTTCAAAATTATAGAATTGACTGAATTTGTGAAAGCCTTTGCCATCGACCCTGATAATGATATAAGTGTCAGGTAGAAGGTAGTTTTCTCTCTCGAATTGCTTAACGTATTCAAAGCGTGATTTAGCCATGAGTTAAGTATCAATGAAGTTACACATCCCACTCAGCAATTCCAGAGCATGTATATGTGGGGCGTGTCCGACCAATTATGTAACTGTGGGTGTTCAAATACTAATCGAAGACATAATATGTGAGTTACCTATATTGATCTTCTAGAATGTTTGTAGAATAGAGTTATATAAACTATATCTACATTATCAGTTAAGATTTTACTGAACGTAATATAGGTTCATGTGAGAGTAGCTCATTAGTTGTCACAATAAATTATAAATTTTCTAATCCACCTTTAAATCAAGGTTGAGATGTGCAGCAGTATAAGCGTTCAATCTTGTATAAACTTGCAAACCTTAGTTTATATAGCAAGGTATGATACTTCATTTCTCTGAATAAAAAATTTCATCATTTTAACAAGCTTTTAAATTATTTCTAAAAAATTACAACTTGTTGGGCAAATTCAACAAACACTAAGAAAAACGTTTCTAAAAGTGACTAACGTGTGTGTTGCTGCAATCATTTTGAAATCCTTATCCAGTCTAAGAAATCTTTGAAATGTTGAAGTCTCTTTCACTAAATACTTGATATCAAAGATGCGAAATTTCTCATGCGATTAACAACATTTTTAATTTGCAGCTAGTGCTTCAGAACTTCAATATTCAAAATTTAAAAGATATGTGAGACAAGGTTTTATGAGCGAAGAACTCTCAGAGGAATGTTGGAAGTTTCTCAGGTATGCTATTATATACAACAAAAAGATTGCCTTGACAATATTAGTAGCGATCTATTTTTATAGGTAGTGGCAGGGCTTTACCAGGAAGGATATTGCTGACTATTTTATGAAATCAGGAACAAAATATACTATTGGTAATTAATACATATTACAATGCTCATATTCTGACAAGTTCGTATTTCTAGCTATGTCTCCTTTGCCTTACTTTTTCATAAAATTTATGGGTACTGCGAAATCTGGAGAAGTACTTGCAATTTTTCAAGTTGAGTTGGTGAAATCGATTGAAATAATGCAAGTCATCACCTTTAGCTTGGAATTATTAGCTTTTGGGCTTAACCCTGCTATTTACTTACTTTACCAACTCAAAGTCTCCGACATTTCGATGGCATGTCGCGAGTTTGTAATACACCACACTATCTGCAGTACCAACTTACCGAATCAATTTATCTCATCTCGCACGTGATCTCAAATTTGAATAAAGACAAAATTCTTCAAAACTTCCTCATCGCTTCTCAAAACTCTTGTCGACTTCAATGGGAGTGCAACAATATAATACCCTAGAAAGGGAAAAGCGCTTTCAGAACCCACCAAAGGATAAATCGGCTTACCCATTGTTAAGTGAAGCTGTATTACCACATATTGGTTCCTTTAATGCCTTGACTGAAGGTCCTAATGGTGGTATTTTGAATCTTGCGGTGAAGGACATCGGAAGCAAGACAGTTTTCGATACTAAAAATGATTCTCGTACAGGAAACAAGCTCAATATCAGAGTTGAATCTGTTGAGATCACCAAGCCTATGGTTCCTACCAATGATAAGTTGAGCATTAATAGAAGAACGATGCCCTCTGAATGTAGAGAGAGGATGTCTACCTACAGATCCAAATTATTATTGAAAGTCACTTGGAGTGTCAACGATGGTGATGAAGTTAGTGAAATTAGAGACGCAGGTCAATTACCAGTTATGTTGAAAACAAACAGGTGCCATTTGGAGAAGTTATCTCCAGAAGAATTGGTTAGCAAGAAAGAGGAATCTGATGAATTGGGAGGTTACTTCGTTGTTAATGGTATCGAAAAGATCATCAGAATGTTGATTGTTCAAAGAAGAAATTTCCCAATGGCAATTATAAGATCTTCTTTTGTTAATAGAGGCAGAGCATATTCCAAATTTGGTATTCAAATCAGATGTGTAAGACCAGACCAATCATCCCAAACCAATGTTTTGCATTATTTGAATGACGGAAATGTGACATTTAGATTTTCTTGGAGAAAGAACGAATATTTGGTTCCTGTTGTTATGATCTTGAAAGCTTTGATCGAGACTAATGACCGTGAAATTTTTGATCATATTATTGGTGCAGATACTAAGAATTCTTTCTTGACTGATAGATTGGAGTTATTATTGAGAAATTTTAAGACCTACAACTTATATTCTAAGCAAGAGACTCTTGCATATTTAGGAGATAAGTTTAGAGTCGTTTTTGGAGTGGAAAACAATATGTCTGACATAGAAGTTGGTAAGCTTGTCTTGGAAAAGATTGTTTTGGTTCATTTAAGCTCAAATTTGGATAAATTTCGTATGTTGACTTTCATGATCAGAAAATTATACTCATTAGTTGAAGGGCAATGTTGTCCTGATAATCCAGATTCTGTTCAAAACCAAGAAATCTTGTTGGGTGGATTTTTGTATGGTATGATAATCAAAGAAAAGATTGATGAATATTTGCAAAACTTCAAACTTCAAGTACAATCAGATTTGAACCGTGGTATTGCTGTCAATTTTAATGACAGAAAGTATATTTCAAGGGTATTTTTAAGAATCAATGAAAATATCGGGCAGAAATTGCAATACTTCTTATCTACTGGTAATTTAGTTTCTCAATCTGGTTTGGACTTGCAACAAGTTTCAGGTTATACTGTGGTGGCTGAGAAAATCAATTTCCACAGATTTATAAGTCATTTCAGAATGGTTCATAGAGGTTCTTTCTTCGCCGAACTTAAGACTACAACTGTTAGAAAGTTGTTGCCTGAATCATGGGGATTTTTGTGTCCTGTTCATACTCCCGATGGATCCCCTTGTGGTTTGTTGAATCATTTAGCTCATAAATGTAGAATTTCTACTGAGCAATCCGATGTTACTAAGGTTCCTAATGTTTTGGCCAATCTTGGTATGTTGCCTCCATCAACTTTTGCAGCTGGACCTAACTTATGTTGTGTTCAATTAGATGGTAAGATCGTTGGTTGGACTACACATGAACAAGGAAAAATTATCTCAGACACTATAAGATTCTTGAAAGTCGAAGGGTCCCCAGAGCTTCCTGTTGATTTGGAGGTTGGATACATACCTCCTTCAGCCAAGGGTCAATATCCCGGTTTGTTCTTATTTGGTGGTTGCGCCAGAATGATGAGACCCGTCAAGTACTTGCCTTTGAATAAAGAAGATATACTTGGTCCATTTGAACAAGTCTACATGAATATCGCGGTTACCCCAGCTGAAATCGAGAACGAAATTCATTCTCATGTTGAATTCTCTCCAACAAACATCTTGTCAATTTTAGCTAACTTGACTCCATTTTCTGATTTTAATCAGTCACCAAGAAATATGTATCAATGTCAAATGGGTAAGCAAACCATGGGTACTCCTGGTGTTGCATTGGTTCATCGTTCCGATAACAAATTGTACAGACTTCAAACCGGTCAAACCCCTATTGTTAAAGCAAAATTGTACGATGATTATGGATTTGATAATTTCCCTAACGGTATGAATGCTGTTGTTGCTGTCATTTCATACACCGGTTATGATATGGATGATGCGATGATCATTAACAAATCTGCAGATGAGAGAGGATTCGGTTACGGTACAGTATACAAAGTAGAAAAGGTGGATTTATCTCAATCCAGAAGAAGAGGTGATCCTATCAGTCAGCATTTTGGTTTTGGTGATGATGAATGGCCAGAATCATGGAAAGAAAAATTAGATGCCGATGGTTTACCATTAATCGGTGTATTGGTACAAGAGGGTGATCCAATTGTCGCATATTATGATGAAACACTAGGTAAAACCAAGGTAAAGACTTACCACTCATCTGAACCAGCATTCATTGAAGAAGTAAAATTATTGGGTGATGACAGTACTGATCAAGAATGTCAATTATTGACAATCAAGTTTAGAATCACAAGACAGCCACTTATCGGTGATAAGTTTTCATCTAGACATGGTCAAAAAGGTGTCTGTTCTCGTAAATGGCCTACAGTTGATATGCCATTTTCAGAAACCGGTATTCAACCGGATGTTATCATCAACCCTCATGCTTTCCCTTCAAGAATGACAATTGGTATGTTTGTCGAATCTTTGGCTGGTAAAGCAGGAGCTTTGCATGGTATCTCTCAAGACTCCACACCTTGGAAATTCAATGAAGAAGATACCCCAGCTGACTTCTTTGGTGAGCAATTGAGACAAGCTGGTTACAATTATCATGGTAATGAACCAATGTACTCAGGTGCTACGGGTGAAGAATTAAGAGCCGATATTTATATTGGATGTGTTTACTACCAAAGATTGAGACACATGGTGAATGATAAATTCCAAGTAAGATCAACTGGTCCAGTGAATTCATTAACCATGCAACCAGTCAAAGGAAGAAAGAGATCTGGTGGTATTCGTGTGGGTGAAATGGAGAGAGATGCATTAATAGGTCATGGTACTGCATTCTTGTTGCAAGATAGATTATTGAACTGTTCAGATTACACGCAAACACCTATTTGCAGATCTTGTGGCTCTATCTTGACTACTCAAACTTCAGTTCCAAGAATAGGCACAATGGCTTCTGTTAGATGTCGTAACTGTTCCCACAAGCTTGACACATACGTTCAACAATTTGGACAAGTCGATGACTCTGAAATTTGGGAAGATGGCCAAGGTAAGAAGTTCATTGGTGGTGATAATACAACCACCGTGGCAATTCCTTTCGTGTTAAAATATTTGGATTCCGAGTTATCTGCTATGGGTATAAAAATGAGATATAACGTAGCAGCTAGATAGTTTCTATTGTATTCAAAGTTTTTTTAGCAAATTGAAATAAATGTATAATATTAGAGTTCTAGACCTTTTCTATAGATTATGTAAATCTCCATCTATATATTTGATTGTTTAACAATTAAATCAAATTCCTTGGAATTGTTCATGACGTATACTGCATTCTCCATATCACTTCCTCCAGCTCTTTCTTTCGCTTCATTCAAGCTTGACGCAATGCCAGAGGATAAATGTCTCTCTACCAATCTTTGGAAGATTAATTCCAATGGAGCATCGCAATACCAACTCTCATCGACATAATTCCCCACATCTACCCAAATTGGGTCCTTTAAGGCAACGTAGTTTCCCTCAAGTAATATAATTTTGACTTCTGGACCAATGAGTAATCCATCTTGTACAGGGTCTTTCAAGCTGTGATCAAATGTTGGTATTTGAATTACTTGATCACAATTTAAACGAAGACTTTGGACTAATTTTAAAAAGCCAATTGCATCGAATGTGAAGGGTGCACCTCTTCTTCGCAAAAGAGTTTTCAGATCGGGCATTTGGAGTAGTTTGGATCTAGTATAATGAAAACCATCTTGCAGGACCACAGAGGCTTTAACATATTGATTGAGGATCTCGACGAGTTTTGTCGATAAAGTTGTTTTTCCTGATCCTGGCAGACCTGCAATCGAAATTATCAATCTGTCCTTCTTATTCTTCAGATAGAGACTCAAAATTCTTTGAGCCATCTCTTCAAGTCTCTCACATTGGATTTCATCTGGCATGGTAGTATGTATTTATTCCAATCCGCACCAAAGTCATAAAGAAGAAAATTACATAATATCTGTGAATGATTGAATTCCCATCAAAGTGGAGGTCAATCAAAATAAACCTAATCGAGCCTAGCGATGCAATTATTGGGATCAAACTAGGTGAGTATGGTTATACTATCATCTTGACCAACTTCGAATGTGTGTGGACTGAAGAAGCTTCTAAACTGCAACTAATTTCAAATGCTAAGAGTGTTGGCATAGAGGATTTGGACCCCCAGAATGCAATCAAATTAATGGAATCAATAAGGAACTCAATTGCCTCAGAAGATCTAACCATTTTGAAAGTAGATGATGGGCTTGAAATTATAATCAAACATGATTTAAAATGGACTTTCAGGTTGCAAAAATTACTGATTTTCGAAGCAAGTCAATTCTTTGCAAAATTAAACATACACCAATTTTACAATCACAACATGTTATTGGACAAATTAAAAGAACATAAAAAGATTATTCAGATAAAAGATGATTATATTAGGTTTTTGGTTGAAAATTTCAAGCTTAGTCATGGAAGTCAACTAATATCAGATTACAAGAGAAATAACAGAAGTGTATCAGCGTATTTAGAGCCATTTGGAGATAGCGATTGGAGCAGAAAGTTTGAGAGTGACTACAAATCATTTCAGGAAAGCTTACAAAGTTCAGTTCTGGATTACAATACCTGGTTTCTATCAAATTTCGAGAATCATCCCCTTAAGGAGACTGATTACAGAAACGAATCAAAACATCCGTTTTATACTTCTCCTGTGAAAAGCCGCCCCCAAGATAAAACTCAAATTGATCTAAAACGAAACGAAATACCTATTCTGAATTCAACATTGGTTAATAATCGGGTTGACAAAATTATCGTAGATAATGACATCAAACCTCGAACTGGGGCAAAAATTCAGAAAAACGTCCGGAAAAGACCCAAATTCGGAAATTTAAATGGTAAGAACGCAAAATAATCATTAAATCATTAGGAGAGGGGGACAAGGTTTATCATATCATACCATCGTCTTATTAGTTGGCTTAATGCTTCATTTTGAGCTTTATCCATCTCTTTTGAATAAAGTATGCTTAGTATTTCAGCCCAAAAATCAACAAAATCATTCAATTGACTTCTGCTAATTGGCATGTCCACATGCATTGATGTTTTAGTCCCCACTTCATCGAAAGGTTTAAAATTTCCCAAGTAAGATTGGAATACTGTCATCCAAAACCGTATGAGAACGAGCGAGCAGTCTGTAAGGTTGACAATCGAATCTCTATCGTAGTTTTGTAACAATTCTAAATCATCTCCGTAAGACGATTTCATGCAGGTATTTACGACTGACAACATTAGTCTTTGCACTTCGGAATAAATAATTGTTCTTGTCTCATCTAGAGATTTCGTGGCTTGACTCACAACGTTATCCGATGACTTTTGCTGATTATTGGTGAAGTCCCTTACACCAAATCTAGTAATGTTTTCTTCCTTGATTACTTTTGCAATTAACGTACTCGACATATCTTTTCTAAAGCTAACTGTCAAAATTTCGTTTGTCAATGCCTTGAGACATAAGTTCTTGTCATTTGATAAGAGAACGATTAAGTTTTCTGGAAAATGTGCTCCAAAGTACAAACAACAATCAAGAATAGCTTCATCTTGGGAAGAAAATTTGTTCAATCTTTGAAGCATTTTCTGACCTTTTATGGTATTATCGTTGGAAGCTAAATGAGCATAAATCCAGTCGTTAGCCCATCTGGCCAAATGGCCAATTGAGTAACCAGATAAGCGTTGATTGGATTCATTTGCTTCTTTCTTGGAATTCTTAAGTCCATCCAATTCCTTCATTACTGCTATCGGTATTATCATCGTTATTTGATAATTGTTTGCAATTTTCCGTAATTCTTCTAGTATATTGAGATGAGAGAGTAGGAAGTTTGTGTCTACTACCAAGAAAGATCGATTACCTTCAATCTCTTCGTTGTCACTCATGTTAAATTGATCATCAATCTCCATGTCACTTGGCGTATAAGTTTGAGGGTTGTGTCGAGAATAATCAATGAAATCTGACACTGCTTCAACCTCTTCAGCATTATCGATGGATATCATTTCTATATCATTATCTAATCCAACAGCATCTTCTATCTTGTTTTCAATACTCTTGAAGATGAATTCGACAGGCTTCTTTTTCCTAGTACCACCCAGTGTGATACTACGAGCTTGATCAGCTTTCGATAGTCCTGTTGGTGCATATTTAGAAGGTAAGGTCATGATGACATGTGGAAACAATTCATTCGCGATACTATGTTAAGCGCATTTTTGTGCAACCAACCTTCGCAGTTGGAGAAATATGTATTGAAAGTAAAGTAGAATTGAATAATGCAAGATTTATAGCATCTCAAGGAAAAATTCGAATAAACTAACAAATAAACTCAAGAAAATAATCACTATAATCATCCAGGTTATTCTGTTGGTATTTTTTTCGTTCATGCTATCGCTAACGATATCCAGAAACTCTAAAAATACTTTGCATCTATCATTTAAAACTTGGACCCTTTGATCAATTTCTAAGTATTCTCTTATAGCATTATACAAGGGGTGTAATGCCGGTTCAAAAGACCAAAAGAAGTCTGGAGTATCTAAAATTGAGCTAGATAAATTCACATCAACTCTCAATTTAAATAGTTTCCCGGACTTCTTCAATAATTGAGTTCTTTTTAGACCTAACCTTCCCGTTAACGCCAACTTTTTGGGTAACTTAGAAATCAGTTGTAACACATTTACCATTCTACTCTCAAATAAACACAACTTTGTCAGTTGAGCGATGGCATGTGCCATTGTTAACTTGATTAGATGATCACCCGACCTTAAAGTGACCATGTCATTGTAAATTCTGGGACGATGAATCTGACTGTCATATTCAAAATGAAACTCTTCAGTTTCGATATCCTGCTCATCTATTGGATTAATGAGCAAAGGCTCTGGTACTCCAGATGCAAAAGATAAATCAGCTAATATGTTCTTTTCATGTATCTCTGAAAAATTCCAGAAGACCACAATACCGTATGCTAGTACGAACATTTCTGCATGGTGCTTGGATACATCAGCCGTGCTTTCTGGAGTTGACTCCTTGCTAGATTTTTGTTTGGGCTGTGCCAGGGGTTCATTTCCTTCAACACTGCTTTCATCACTTATTCCACTAGATTCAAGTGGCGGAGCAAAAAATTGCGGTTCAGATGGATCAAAAGGTGAATTATTGTCAAAATTTTCCAACTCTGGATCCATTGAATAGTTATTAGCATCTTCCGGAGTTTCCACTCCAGAATAATATTCATATAAATGATCAAGTTGTTCAGACCTATTGATCAACTTCTCCATATATCTTTTACTAGGAAGCAGCTTTGCCGAATTATTTGACTTGACTCGAAACCCATCAGTTCCAGGTAATAGTGGCAAAGCATATGGGACGTAAAGCGCCTCGTCATATGTTCTTGGTTTAACTTCATGATGTTCCCTCAAAAACTTACTCACTGCTTTAAGATTGAATTCTTCACAAATGAAATATGCTGTCATCCGACTAAATTCATGGGCTCTAGCCTCTTTTGGCATAAGTTCTGCTCGAGATCTTTGGATCTGAGCTTGTAGATCAATACCAGGAGTTGATGAAGAAGCAATAGCAACATTCAGGGGAGGTGGTGAGTTGTATTTTTGCTGTTCCGGAATTAAAACAAGCTTTTGGGAAGTCTTGGAAGTTCTTGATGGAAGAGATTGCGAAAGTTTTGGTATACTTCTGATATTCTTTTTCATTCCGTCAGAGTATCTTGAACTCAGATCCTTACCATTTTTATCAACTCCACGATTACGAGAGTTAGAATATGATGAGCTGCTGGTACTTGCAATAAGCAGGGGTAATCTACTTTGTCCAGACGGAATATCGCTCGAATTACTTAAGAGCTTATCAACAGATATGTCAGTAAACTTATTTCGAAATGCAAACCGTTTTTGTAATGCGCTTTGATGATGTTGCTGCTGGAATTGTGGATTGGATGGATGCAGCTGGTGTTGCAGCAGTTGATTCTGTTGTTGATTTTGCAGCTGCGGCAGCAGTTGTTGTTGCTGCTGCTGCTGTTGTTGTTGCAGCTGTTGCTGTTGTAATTGCTGTTGCAATTGAATTTGTTGTTGCTGCTGCTGCTTCTTGTAGTTATGTCCTGCAAAGGGCGCTCGAGTTCCTTTTATAGTGTGTGATCTCGAGTCAGTCACCAAAATTGAAGGAGAACGTTTTGCCGTTGGTCTGAAAGTATCATTAACTGGAGGTGAAACCAGTCTCCGAGATGCATTCGTAGTCATTGCATTCAGAGTATCTAGAGGTCTGACGGAAATAGTCTAAGTGCACCAGCATCACGTGGGTGGGAACTACCAATATTTAAAGTTGAAAAATCCGGAAATATTTCCATCAGTAATGTCTTTTACTTTGACTATAGCTTCTAAGGCTCAGTTTTTGGCATACCCTACTCTTATTGCTGTGGGGTTTGTCAATGCTAGTGATGCCGATGTTTCTATTCCTATTGAATTTGTCGACGAAAAGTCTGTGGATACCACCGATGCCAATGCGTCAATTAAGTTAGTCACACCTGAAGGTAAAACTTTCACCAACCAATTGGAAGCACTTCTTTACTTGGGTGAAAGGTTTCCTCAAGTTTTGGCTGGTAGAGTTAACTCTGAAGAATGGAGTAAATTTGGATTGGAAAAGTTGTATGTCAAGAACTTCAAAGAATTGGCTACTGACTTGGAGAAATTGGATGCTCATTTGAATTTCAGATCCTTTATGGTTGGTTACAGTATTTCAGTTGCAGATGTTGCAGTTTGGGGTGTGTTGAGAGCCAATGCTTTGATGGGTTCAGTCATCAAGAACGGTGTTTACGCTAACGTGTCAAGATGGTACAACTTCTTAGCTGAAGACAAGAGATTTGAAGGTCTTATTGAACATATGACTAAAAGCGTCAATGAATTAAGAAAATCCATCAAAACCGCCAAGAATGGTGGTAAGAAGGAAGCTCACAAAGCTAACTTCGAGATCGACTTGCCTAACGCTGAAGTCGGAAAAGTTGTTACTCGTTTCCCACCTGAGCCTTCTGGTTACTTGCACATTGGACATGCTAAGGCTGCCATCTTGAATGAGTACTTTGCTCATGCCTACAAAGGTAAGTTGATCATTAGATTCGATGATACTAATCCAACAAAAGAAAAGACCGAATTTCAAGACTCTATCATCGAGGATTTGGCTTTGTTAGGTATCAAGGGTGACAAGATCACTTACTCTTCCGACTACTTTGACCAAATGTATGACTTGGCCATTAAGATGATCAAGGATGGTAACGCTTACTGTGATGATACTCCATTAGAGAAAATGAGAGAGGAAAGAATGGTAGGTGACAAATCTGCTAGAAGAGACAGAACTGTCGAGGAGAACTTGAAGGTTTTTACTGAAGACATGAAGAATGGTACCGAAGAAGGTTTGAAGAATTGTTTAAGAGCAAAGATTGACTACACCGCTTTAAACAAAACTTTGAGAGATCCAGTCCTTTACAGATGTAACTTAACTCCTCATCACAGAACCGGAACCCAATGGAAGATCTACCCAGTCTATGATTTCTGTGTTCCAGTTGTTGATTCTATTGAAGGTGTTACTCACGCTTTAAGAACCAACGAGTACAGAGATCGTAACCCTCAATACGAGTGGATTTTGAATGCTTTGAAGTTACGTCATGTCGATATCTGGGATTTTGGAAGAGTCAACTTCGTCAGAACTTTACTTTCTAAGAGAAAATTGCAATGGTTCGTTGACAAAAAGTACGTTTCCAACTGGGACGATCCTCGTTTCCCAACTGTCAGAGGTGTCAGAAGAAGAGGTATGTCTGTTGAAGGTTTGAGAAATTTCATTATCTCCCAAGGTCCTTCAAAGAATATTATCAACTTGGATTGGTCTGTTATTTGGGCTTTGAACAAGAAGGTTATCGACCCAATTGCTCCAAGATTTGTTGCTGTTGAAGCTAAGGATGCTGTGAAGATCAAGTTGTTGAATGGTCCAAAAGAATCCGTCAAGGAACAAAAGCCAAAGCATAAAAAGAATGCTGATGTTGGTATGAAACCAGTTGTGTTCGCAAATGAGATCTTGATTGACCAAGCGGATGCTGAAGGTTTGACTGAAAATGAAGAAATCACCTTCATGGACTGGGGTAATGCAATTATCTCTAAGGTCGTCAAGGAAGGTGACATTGTGAAGGAAGTTGAAGCCAACTTACACTTGGAGGGTGATTTCAGAAAGACTTCCAAGAAAATCACTTGGATTGCTAACACTTCTGATAAGATCGAAGTTGAATTGATTGACTTTGATCATTTGATCACCAAGGACAAGTTGGAAGAGAATGACAACTTTGAAGATTTCCTTACTCCTGAAACCGAATTCCATACCAAGGCTATTGCTGACTTGAACATTCGTGATTTGAAGGAAGGCGATGTGATTCAATTCGAAAGAAAGGGTTACTATAGAGTTGACCAACCATACCAAGAAGGTAAGGGTGCCGTTTTCTTCACCATTCCTGATGGTAAGACCGTTACTAGATACGGTGCCAAGAAGTAAACCTGTTGACATTGAAGTGGTTTACATTTTATAGTTTTTTTAACATAATTTAAGATTTCAATAAAATGAATAAAATCATCACAAACCAAGTGTAAATTTAATCCAGATCAACTTTCAAAATTAACAAACAACATGTTGTAATCTTGATTGACGGAGGTCTACAACGAAATCTTTTAAAAATTGTGTTTAATTCACATTTAGATATCAAGGGGAATAGTTTGAGCTGATTTTATCGGAGTGGTACACTTCTTCGTGCTTTTGTCTCTTTGACACTTTAGCATAAGAACTAGTGAAGATCAAAGTGAAAAACGAGATCAATTGCAATGCAACCGTAGCCCACATGAGACCAAACATTTTGACGCCAATTTTGGAATCATGTCCAGCATCCTTAAACGCTTGTCTGCCTCTAACATGGGATGCAGTGATTAAAGAAGCTGCAACGACAGTAAACACAAACGAAAGGAAAACAAGGATTGCACTAAGAATTCCACTTACGAATCCTGACAAGCAACAAGAGAGCAAGACGAACAAAATTGATACCACAGTACCAGCCAATCCAATCAAGAAAAACGCATAAGCGATTCTGGTACTATAATAATAGTTGGATCTGTTCTTAACGAATGAACTAGGCAAGTCTTGGTCACTTCCAAAATTATCGAGTGGAGAGTATGGGTAGGCAGCAGCATGAGAGTCACAGTCTGCGTTTTTTCCATTTTCAACACCACAAGTTCCGTACAAAGTCCATCTTGTCATTGGCCTATTTGCACTAGGAATTCCCGTAGTATCAGTTTGTGAGAAATAGAACTCCCCTAAAACCGATGAAGTATCCACACCACATAAGTTGATGAAGAGTAAAAGGAGAGTAGAACCTAAGAGGAATAATATGGGGATGAAGGTGATAAGACGTCTTAACATGTTTTCGCGATATTCAATCAATTGAGATTCGATGTTGCTTATATACTTCTGACGCAGCAAGTATAAATATCACAACAAAGCCTTCCATTTAAGTCAGCCGTTTCAAACGGTGAAACAAGTCATGTATTCCCAACTACTATAGGTAAGTAACCTAAAATTATCTACTCTTGGCATGACAAAGCTAACCACATAATTGCGCCTAAGCGAATGCTGCGCCAGTTCGTGATAGTGGCTGATTTGAACTGAACTGAGATAAGCTGAGCTGAGCTGAGCTGAGTTGAAGTGGTGCAGTTGGCGAAGTGGGACGGTACGTGCACTTGTAAGCTGCAGTTCCTGCATTAGTGTTTGTTTGGTTCAGCCTCGTCATGCCTCGAGATTTAAGCCCCATATTTTCGTAACCAAATGAGGCTAATGTGTGCGGCGGCCACATCACGTGACTAGCGGACCTTCGCAACCTGCGCGGGGCTAGCTACCCCGGTGCCAGAATTGATCCCCGATATCAGGTGTGGGAAAGCAGATATGTCGTGCATGGTAGCAAAGTGTTGGATATTTCCCCATATCTGTCGAGATAACAGATACCATTAGCAACATTAACATACGGAAAGTCACCTAAAATACCCTAGGGATTGACCAAGCGTGGATTTCCAATAATCATCATAGGAATCGAATGGCTTTACGCTAGAGTACCCGTTCCCGTGCACTCTATCCAGTATTGATCATCACCAGCCTTGATCAACCCACATTTGCCAAATTCACTTCAACAACCAATTCTTGTGTGATCATTCCAACTTAGATCCTTATTAATTGTTTACTTGTTTTCCTGTTGCTTGTTTTCTTGTTTCTTGATATCCATTGCAAACGTTCTGTTTTCTTGTCCCATTTCCCTGGTTTGAGTTTGAGTTTGAGTTTATGTTTCCTGTTCAGTTCCTTCTCCTAATTTCCACTTTCAAATTGTGACCAAAATATCAACCATGCCATTATCTATTCCCAAGTGTGCAATTCAGGTTCAACAGTCGGAGAAATTAGCCTCGGATTCAACTTCCAGATCGTTTTCTACCGTTGAACCTTCAGAATCCGTTGGTGACCTTTACTTAAGAACAAGCAAGCCTATTTTCGAGGGTGCCAATGGTATAGTGGTGAAAGGTTCAGATAAGCCACAGACTATATCAGTTGCTATCAAAATAATCAAAAATCATCCTAAAAAACCTTCCAACCTATACAAAGAAAGCGTACTCAGAGAGTTCAACATTATCAAAGCTTGTACTCATAGAAATATAGTGGAAATCATTGCAGTAGCGATAACAGAATCGGAGGAAGAACTATCCTTGATATTTCCATTTTATCCCCACGGAGACCTCTTGAGTTTTCTTTCAAACTCAAGAAGGTACAAAACAGAAGTTACAACCAGCTTAAAAGATAGCATTTATAAGCAAATTGTGAAGGGGGTAGAATATTTGCATTCCAAAGATGTGATTCATAGGGATCTCAAGCCCGAAAATATTTTAATAGATCTGTGTGGTGTTATAAAAATCACTGATTTCGGATACAGCTTGAACATAAGTGATCTCCAATCCTCTCGAAAGCATTTTATGGAGTTACCTCATGATGTTCATTGCGGAACAAATAGTTTTAAGGCACCAGAACTATTCAAGTATGAGGCAGAAATAGCATCAGAATCCTTTAATATTGACGAATTTTGCGAAGACAAGATACAGTACCTAAAGAAATTAGATTATTGGGCTTTAGGAATGATTTATATGAACATAATTTTGATGAAAACCCCATGGACTAGCGCCGATATCAAAGATACTAGAAATGTGGCATTTTCCCGTTACGTACAAAACTATCCAAAAACACCAGCTGGAATCAAGGAAATAATAAATCAATTAAATGATAAAAAATCAACATTTGCAAACAACAGGGCCATGTTGATCTTTAAAGAAATTCACTATGATTCTCGTGAGCCAATACTAAAGTTATTGAATCCAGATTTCAAACAGCGTTTATCTACTGCGTCCCTACTCGAATCAGAGTGGTTAACACATGTTTATGCGAATCCCAAAGATCTTATTAGCATAATAAGTAGATATTCTTAAATATTCCATTCAACCAATTGATGCATTGCTTGCTCTAATGTAAAAGAATGATTGATCTCTCCATCTAAATTATTTTCGAACTTAATACTGGATATGTAACTCTCATAGTTACTCGGCTCAGAAGTTGAACAATAGCAAACGGAATTTGTCTCATCTTCGATAGACAGGCTTAGCCTTTGTGAACTCTTCTTTGTTGGTTTAGAGCTTGGATCAATGGGTACAATAACAGTCTCGAGATTCACGTCTACCTGTAGCTTTGAATTGGTACCAATTGACTCGATGTTGTTCGGCTTGCTGTGAGATTTCGATGGTCTGGTCTTGAATCTGGAAGCTGGGATCGTTGCGTGTGAAGAACGTTCATTATTCTGCTGAACACTCTCTGGAGAGAACGAAGCAACAGATGTCGAAGCACGTTTGCTTTTCAAAGGCATTATTGAAGACTAATAAATGGTGATTTACTGAAAGCTGAATATATGTGCAGTTGTTGCAAAGATGACTACGCAATTTCACAAATAACAGAAATTATACATAAGACAAATTGGAGTAATAATATAGTAATAGAAAACAGTAGGGATCATTTTAAAGTAACAGCAAAGGCATCATATTGAAATACTATCATCAATAATAGTAATTGCAAATGAGTGCTACGTCACCAATGTTCACAAATTATAGTAATAATAACAATCAAAAGGAAGAAGTAGATAGAGTAGATGCGAAGGCATTAATCATTTTTGATAGCTCAGGTACCCATAATTTCCGACCCCATTATTATTAGAAATATTACCTTGGACATTCGTAGATGAGGAAGTAGAAGATGGCAATTGATTAGTTGAGGTTCTTCTTGGATTACCTGGACCACGAACACCTAATGGATTCTTAGAAAATGATAAACGGATTCCTCCCTTTCCATTACTACCATTTGGTCTAGGTAAGGCTCTACCATATAATTCAGCCAATGCCCTAGTAGCATGTGCAACATCTTCGAATTCCACAAAACACATTGGTCCATGATTGTGGTTACTGGATCCACTTGGACCACCTGACTGTGATTGATTCTTTGTACGGAAGGATAACCTACGGAATCCTTTTTGTGGAGAAAATAACGCCCTAAGCTCAGCTTCGGTAGCATCAGGTGGTAAGTTTCCAACATACAATGTATTGCATGGAGGGTTCTGATCAGCAGGATTTGCTGGTGGAGGAACTCTTGCTAACAAAGACAAATCTGGGACATCCTTTGAAGAAGCACTTTTAACACCTTGAGTACTTTGTGAGATGCCAGAAGTGCTTTGAGATGTTTGCACAGTTGAACTAGTACTTGGGGGTTTCGTACTAGTTTGCGTCTTAGGTCCAACTGGTTGGTTTTGCAAACTCAATTGAGATAATCCTGTAGTAGAATTTTGTAATTGCTGAGCTTGTGGTGGTTGTTGAGATTGAGGATGCTGAGTCTGTTGCAGGGGTTGTTGTTGTTGCTGTTGTTGTGAATGCAGAGGCTGTTGCAGGGGTTGCTGTTGCAGGGGTTGCTGTTGCAGTGATTGTTGTTGCAGTGATTGTTGAGATTGCAGTTGTTGTTGAGATTGCAGCAGTTGTTGCAGTTGAGCACTTAATATTCCAGCAGCAGTTGGACCTTGAGGAACAGTGGAAGATGATTGGTTACTTACTAATGGAGGTTGCAGTTGCAGTTGCAGCGATTGTTGGTTAGCCAAAATGGATGCAGTAGTTGGTTGATTAGATAATGAATGCAATGAAGAATTATTGTTAAAAAATGCGGACGAAGCTCTTCTGCGATCGGTTGGTTGAGTTCCATTGACTGTACCGTTGTTGCCATTGGGGTTGCTGTTGTTTGTTGAAGTCAAATTGTTGTTAGAACCGTTTGCAGGTACTGCAGAAGTTGATGACGAATTGGAATGATTAGCTGTACTCCAGTCGAATGGAGCATGTGAAGTGTTTATACTTGGCGTTTGGGGAGCAGAACTCAAAGGTATTGTCTGATTATTTCCACCTGCGGATGGTGGATTAGAGCCCCATGGATCTCTAACAAGGTTATCATATTCTCTAGCATCATTTTGAGACTCCATCAATAATATTGATTTGCCAGTCAAATCAGATAGATCAATTCCCGAGCCTGGCTTGTTACCAGTTGGAGTAAGTACATTCGTGTTATTGGATGATCCAGGTCCAGAGAATGGATCACTGAACACAAACCGTGACCTTTGATTGCCAATGGATTGTCTTTTCTGGAAATTATCAAACGCAGCATTAACTGCATTGGAGGAAGCAGGGTTGCTTGCAGAAGATGCACTTTGTGGTTGTTGTGAGGGAGTTTGCTGAGACAGGGATTGCTGAGATATACTCTTTTGGTTCTGTTGGCCTTGGTTTTGGAGGGTGTTGACAGTTGGAGCAGAATTTTGATGATGGAGTGGAGGGTTAAGATGAGGTGGTGAAATGTTCGAATTTGATAATCTCACCGAATTGAATGAATTAGAATGAGGAGGAGAACTCAAAGAGTCACATTCTACCTTGATTGGGGGATAATCATTACCAAAGATGTATTTTCCATCTAATAATTTTGCTGCGGTCAAACAAGTATTGATGTTCTTGAAGTATGCATAGATGACGAAATCGTTAATTTCGATATTAATGACCTCATCAATGACCAAGGCGAACAATATAGTTGCCTCTCTTTTGGTTAAATCAGAAGGAATGTTACTCAACTTTAATACGCCTGAAGTATTAGGAGATGTACCAGAAGCTGGAAACGAAGTGATGAGGGAGCTCAAGAGAGGAGGTTGTGAGGAACCTTGTTGTTGATTGTGAGGATGAGAATGAGAGAGGGGGATGTGGTGGTGTTGAAGATTCGATTGACTAGACAAGAGTGAGCCATTTTGAGGCAAGTTGTGAAACAGACCTATGTTGGTTTCTGAAGTCATGGTAAGCATAGGGTTTGATTAATGAGAATTTGTCTTCGGTATGTGACAAGAATCTATGCAAACGGTGATAAAACCAATGGATTTGAAATGTGAATGACGGGGTTCAAGTAATAAATCCCTGAACTTGGTATTGAGATGGGGACCTACCTAATGGGCGGTCCAACTAACAAAAAAAAAGATGGTTAATGACCTGGAACGGTACAATTAAGGGTAGATACTTATAGATTGCTCGAAAAGACTGCCTATAATGATTTTAAACCTTTGTAAGTATTTAGAAGATTGTGGAACGAACCACGGGCAGTAAGCGGGGTGAAACGTTGAGATCTTTGTCAGGAAGCAGACACGGGACTGAACAGTCTGAGTTGAATAAGACAGATAATATATGTCTATACGCTTGTGGTATCTTTCGACAAGGTAGATAAAGACCTTGAGTAGTTGTAGTGTTTTTGAATGTATCTTTTTTTTTTGAACACTCCGTTCCAACGGTCACGACGTGTACTGGCAGTTGTGCGAGCTAGGAAGTACGGGGTTGGAGTTGGTGTGGACTACGGCACACAAGCAACTATGAGAGGATTTGACGTGGATGTAGAAGTTTAGGAATAAAGTCCTTCAGATGGTTGAACAATACTGTTTGGTGATGGTGGTTACAACAGCAAAATTACGTGTTTTGTTGTCCACCAGTCTGGGCGTGAAGGGTGGCAAACGACTCACTAGAACCAGCAACGGGCTACAAGGAAATCCATCGACCTGGTGAAAGCACGAACAACTACGGTCGTAACCCCCCCCCCCCAAAAAAAAAAAAAAAATTTATGTAACCCGTTTAAGATGCGCCAATGAATATAAGTGGCGCCCTGGCCCCACTTTGTTAAGGGGCTATGGGTGGTTTTACCAG